>JAJHZJ010000716.1:0-131871 GCA_023548195.1 Bettongia penicillata ogilbyi
AATGAAGGACAAATCACAAACTACAAATAAGTCTATATGCCAAAGAAATCAAATAAAAAGGAAAAAAAGAACTATATGAACAAAAAAAAATTATAGCAGCTCTTTTTGTGGTAGCAAAAAATTGGAAATTGAGGGGATGACTATCCATTGAGGAATGATTGAACAAGTTGTGGTATATGGTTTTGGTAGAATACTAGTGTGCTTTAACATATAAGGGAGATGGTTTTTGAGAAACTGATACAGACTGAAGTAAGCAGGACCAGGATACCATTGAACACAGTGAAAATAACATTGCAGTGATGATAAACTGCAAAAGACTTAGCTGCTCTGACAAAAACAATGACCCAAGTTAATTCCGAAGGACTCATGATAAAAATACTGTCCTCTTTCAGAGGAAGAAATGATGAGTGCAAATTAAGGTATATATTTTTTTCATTTTTTTGTTTTCTTTTTTTGAGATGTGGCTAATATGGAAATATGCTTTGCATAATTTCATATGCATAATTGATATATTGCTTGCCTTCTCAATGGGTAGGAGGCTGGAGGGAGAGAATTTGGAACGCAATTTTTAAAGGTAATTTAAAAACTAAATAAATAATAAAAATTTGAAAGTGTCAGTCTTATGTTAGTCCTAGTTTGAACATATAGGTGATCTTGGTTTTCCCCTCCCACTGGAAGAGTCATTGAATTTTGTCTTTGTGGGTAGCCAAAGATGAGCATGAGTGACTGATTATTCTATCCCTTATCTAACACCAAGAAGAATATTGAGTTAGAATTTTATCTATCAGCCACATCTCAAATATTAGTAGTCTAAAGGCATAATAATTTTAGGACCAAGATCAACACTATATTCCTTGATCATTCCCAAGGAGAGGGTAATTTTTAGCTTACTATCAACAACTTACTTTTCTCTCACCAAATTCTGGTTATGTAAAAGTCTCATTATTAGTAAAGCAAGCAAACAGATAATCAGGGATGTTAAAAGTTTTAAATAATGAATACACAGCAGTAAATGAACTCAATAACTAAAACCATTCTAGCTCAAACCAGGAGAGAGAGCCATTCATTAAGGGGAAGTCTGATCTTGGCTGTTTCTAGAGTTGTGGACATAAGAATTCAAAGGGCGGAATAAAGAAATATCTTCCCCTATGTATCCCTGACTCTAAGGGCCCCTGATAGCCTTTTAAAATTTTGTGTTGTCTCCCTCAATATTTCTCTCTTATGTCCTTAAATTATCTGACAAAATTCCTTCTCAATACATTCAGATAGATAATTTTGGGGATCCAGTTTCACTCAGTCAATCAGAAGTCATGTCTCCTATGCACTCAGCAGTAGTAGAGTCAGAGGGCTATTCCTAAGAAAATTTGTATTGACTTGACCTGAAGTAGGATGACATTCATACTGGGGACAGAGTGAAGAAAAAAATAGTCATGCTCTATGGTTTCTACCAGGAATAAACTAGTATCACCCACACAAAATTGAAAATGGATGCATTTGCTAGATACACTATAACTTCCAAATAGTCTTTAAGTTTTCCATATAACAAATCAATTACTTTAGTTCCTGGAGGTCATTTTGCAATGCTAGAGATTATTGATACCACATTTCTTAAAATTACACATTGCATAATTTCATGCTGAGATTGTTTTATGGACAGAATCCTGTTCGTAACACTTGCCCTAAATGTTATTCAACCTAAAAATGCTTCTTACAGGATATTAAAAAAAAACAACAAAACTCTAGGGTGTCAACTGAGCACCTGGATGCAAGTCTTTGAGAAGATTCAGTGCTATTTCTGGGAAAAATATTTGCTCTTCCTACAATTACCTCTACTTCCCAAGTCTTCTGTTTGGGTAAGACCACAAGTTTGACACTAGAAGTTTTGTATATCAATGGTAAATTTACTTCCCTCACATCTGACCTCTATAATAAATGGATACTTGCTTTGTATCCAATAATGAGACATTAGCACTGCAAACAACTATTGAACTCAGTCATAAATTGTGATCCCAAATATGTAAAAGGCATATGTAAGTCATCCAATATTAGATATAGATTAACAAATGTATATACTCTTTGTTCTCCTAACTTCTCCAAGACCTATTATTTGGTTTTCAGAACACTGTAAAACAACATTTTGGAGTCATATAGAAACTCTAACACAATAACCATTTAATTGGGTGTAGGGATATTCAGAGAAGATTAGTACCTGTGGTGTGAGGGCTGCTGAGCCCTTTTCAAGGCTACTTTCTATCTTTGGTGTCCACCTGGTTCACCCAGCCCTCACCTGTGGCTCCAAGAAGTTGTATCATACACAGTGGCCACATCCTAGCAAACTATTTCAGCAGATGGGTTAAATCATGGGTAACTGAGGAGTCTAAAACTCATTGGTGAGTTAGGGGGCTATCTTCCCCAAGCATGTGAAGACTTCCGTTGGTGGATTAGGTGGATGAAAACAATTTGTTCCAATGGTCATGAAGACAGCTGAAACAGGAAATTATTGTGATTATTTTAATGAGAGTTAAAGATCTTCCCAGCCCACTAATGGACCTACCCATTAAAGGACACTTGATTAGTGGAGATTTGTTTTGTAGGAAGGTCCACAACTAATTTTATTAAATTCTAAAGTTGGTGCTTCTCTCTCTGGTCACTATGTATATATGTAATAGTTAGTTGAATCTGTCTGTTGATCTGTGATGTGTGTATTGCTTGTAGTCAGACAGTTAGAAGCCCTGTCTGTTGGTCCTTATTTCTCTGCTTATATTTTCTCTTTGGTGAGTGTGATTAAAGTAGATTGTTGATCCCTTAAAGGTTTCTTTCCTTTTAGAAAAGTATATCTAAGAACCCATGCAACAAGCCCTGCTGTGTATGCCAGGGTGCTTGCTGCCACAATTACTTAGAACTTGGTTAGATATCAAAGATGCCAAGACCATCCACTGCATCCCAACCCATCATCAGTTGTCTTGAGTTTTGTCTTGCTGCCAGACTCTAATGACTCTGGAAGAGAAAGTGAGGCTGATGACTTTAAGCAACTCTGCCTCACTTAAATTCAGTTTATTCATGAATCAAAGCTCTCTCACAACAAAAGATGTTCATTTTTCAGATCTACTGAATTTCTTGTCCATAAGTGTGCACACACCACATGTACTGATGGTAAGTGGAATCATCTTTATAAAACTTCTTGTGTGTGTGTGTGTGTGTTTTGACTACAAAGTAGGATCTCATCCTGCTGAGGTAAGCAGACCAGGATGAAGTTGGATGAAATAAACAATAGCCTCTTCCACACACTAGGAAGTGAGCCAAATGGTCCTTAAAAATGTCCACTCAGATACCTAAGGACTACTGCTTCAGTCCAGTGGAAAGACAATCCCATGACCTGGGCCTCCTGTGTGCAGGGTTGTGACTATAGTTCCCAGCGTATCTATACCTTATCACTTATCTGTTGCCACAGGACTTTGAGGTAGGTAAAAATGGTAAAACAGTATGTGTGAAGTCTTTTGACTCACATAAATTGGATTTAAGTGAGGTAGAGTTGTGTGACATCATGGGTCTTACCTTCTTCCAGCCATTGGAGTCCATGGTAAGACAAAAATCAAGATAATTGACACTGCTTCCACCACGTTTGTGCGGTCCATTGGAATGAATTGTTTACATCTATCCATTCCACCAGGGGAAGTCTTCACATTCTTGGGTATACATCCCCCTAACTCGCCTATGGGTTTGAAGCCTGTCAGTTACCCTCAACCTGACTTAGGCCATCTGCTGAAATGATTTTTACCAGACTGTGGCTGTGTACATGCCACAGCTTCTTGAAGGTTCAGGTGAGAGGTGGGTGGTAGGTAGATGCCCAAGTTGGAAAGAAGCCCTACAAAGGACTCAGAAAGCCCTCACACAGAAGTTCTGGACTTCCCTGAATACCTGTATATTCTATGGATTTAATTATCAACTGAATGCTGATGATTTTCAGAACTACCAAACTCCGCTGCCTTTCAGTTTCATATCTCCAACTGCCTTTTAGATATCTCTAACCGGATCCCTCTAACCTCCATCTCAATAGTCTTCTCACACTGACAATGCCTACTTCCACCGCTATAGTCTCTTCCTCTGATTGCCAAATTTGTCCTGAGAATCACCATTTGTGTAAGTCTCCACACCAGTTGTGCTCACCCAGGCAATCTGCCTAATTTCCTGAGGTATATCCAGGGAGAACTAAACAGACTCGAGAAGTACATTTCTTTCTTTATTTTTATAAAATACTCACAAATCTGCATGTCTTTTTTTGTGCAGAGGCCATACCAATCTCAGTATCATTCCAATTTTAGTATATGTGCTGCCAAAACAAGCACTCAAGGAGTACGCTTTCTAGAATTCATGGATGTAGATCGATTCTATGTCTGGCAAATTTCCAGAGTCTAGGAGAGCAGGTGGCTCACAGTCACTTGGTAAAATTTTATTATGTATTGACTTGATATTACATAACATTAATTGTTTATTGATTTCACACTCAGCAAAACAAAATTAAAAAAAAAAAGCTGCATGCAGTATCCAAGCCTGTTTGCTAGTTCCTGTGGAAATCCAGCTCCATTATGCTAGGGGCTAGTAACTAGGTCTCACTGACATATAACAAGGTCAAAGTCAATGAGAAGTTTGACCACACAAAGGTGGGGACTCAAAACTAATTTCTGAATGGGTAAATCTGCTAATCTGTATCCTCCTTTGTTGAGTTAACCCTGCTCATCAGAGAGAATTGCATGTTAGAGACATGCTTGACACTAAAAAAGTATCAAGGAAAATTTATTACAGCAGAGTTGAGAGGAATTGAACACTTTGGCCAAAGCAGGCCCCCACCCTCTTTTCAGGAGGTGGGAGGACTGAATACAGAAGCGAGATGAGGTATATACCCTTGAACCAAGACAGATCCTACCACCAGGAGATGGGTTGGTCCATTTTGCTTTAGGTCACCACCTTCTCTACATGCCCATTCTGTAATCACCCTCGGTGTGATTCCCCCTCCCAAACATGCTTTAGCATAGGACCCATGATCAGAAAATGGAGGAATAATTTTATATGGGGTACATCTACTTATATGCATGAGGTTCACTAAGCAAGAAAAAAGCTTTTTCCAGGTTATTCTAAGTCATTTTTCCTGACTGGCTCAGGCTGGTTTCAGGCCTGGACTTTTGTATCAAAATTTTTGTGACTTTCTGAAGGCCGTTATCTGTCTCCTGATTGGTGGCATCCACCTAGAGCCTGCTGGCTTTCTTATTATCTGACTTATTCTTAATAACTTCATCAATTAATAACTTCTGTAGAAACAACTTTCTTTTTGCTATCTCTCACAAATAGATCACCGTTCTTTGAGAAACACAAAGAGCATGGCAACGACTTGGTGTTTTTCTGCTCAGTGAGGAAATTTGCAAACCTGTAAGGAGAGTATGAGACTTCTCAAGGCCCAGATTCTTCTTACAGATGTGGCTAGGGCTATCCCCAACATGTACCATGGAGTGCTGGAGGTTGTGTGGCTCATAACATTTCCAGCCCTTCTCTCTCTACCCTTCTTTGAGGGAGAATTTAATTCCTGCCAAGAGGGAAAGCAGGAGCTTGACCCCCAAAGCGTAGCCACTCTGCTTGCAACAGAGAGAGGGTACTGTGCAAGAGTTATATCTATTCATTCCCTTAAATATTATTAGTCTAAGAAATGTGATTTTCAGGTTTAAGCCAAGTTTTGGTTTTTGTTTCATTAATGAGGGAAACAGGACTCTAAGTTCTACTTGCAAGGCTTCAATCCCTTCCCACCAAATACCAGTTCCACAATCAACACACATTTATCAAAGAAACAGCAATCAGGGATAGAATACTTAGGAGAACATACTCAAGAGAATCTAGAATGAAGGAGTTCTCCCATTGGAAGCAAGGTAACTCAACTCAACCAAGAAAGAAAAAGTCATAGAGATCACTCATGGGGAACTTCTCTAGTGTAGTGAGCTGAGGATGGACACATGATGGTGACTGCCAATGCCTCTCAGGTCAGTTTCTTCCCAGAGTGTTTTCTTCAGCAACCCAAAGTGGGGTTTGCAACTCTAAGCTGGAAGCCAGAACTACCTTAAGTCCAAAGAGACTCAGTAACTCAAAACATAATTGAAGATTTCTTGTCTTCAACTTCATCGCACCTCTCAGCAGGTGGAAAGTATTGACCTCCACAGGGAGAAGAAAATCTCATACCAATAGACTTTGAGACTAAGGTTACACTGAATAGAATCTCACAAGTGCCTTTTAATGCCACCTTTCAGCATAACTGCAGTTAAAAAGTCAGATCTGGCAGCAGGAGGTAAATGACTCATCCTATATCTCACTACCAGTAACAGTAAGAGATGGAATTTGATCCTAACTTTCCTGAATCTAAATCGAACCCTATGTCTACAATACCACAGTGTGTTCCCTTGTGCAGGATTCCGCATGTAGTCAGCCCTCAGTAAATATTTGTTAAATTAATAATACAAGACAATATATAGATTGCAATGTTCCATGGGGGGAGGAGAACCTTGAAATTAATTTTTTTTTATTTTAAATATAAGATTGTTAGAATACAGAATGTTTTACAAAACTATTTATGTATCTACTTATGGAGACCACATGTGTACTGACTACAAAATTGATTTCACTGATTATTTTTCTTCTTCATTTAATTGGCCATTTTTAAAAACAGAATTGTCCTAGGCAGTTCTGTGAGTGTCATTACTGATTAGAGATAGAGAGGACTCGTGTCTATGTGTAGACATTGCCATGTATAGTATGCATTACAAGAAAAAGAGTTCTGGATTTGGCAAAGACAGAATCCACGAAGTCTATGTACATATATCTGTTAAAGAAAAAACAAATTGCATTAGTTGTTGGAGGGTGATGAAATCAAGGTTAAGTTTATTAACTACCTGGATGTTTAATTGAATTTAAATTCTCTCCTTTCCCCAGAGTGAATTTGTGTTTGTGGAAAACTCAACTTCCAAACGTGATGTTTTTGAGTTCTCACACTTCTTGGCCTCTTTGTTTCTGCTGACACTCTCATCCCCCCTCCTGTAAACTCTCTCCTTTCAGGTTTTCCTGACACTATTTTCTCCTAGTTCTCTATCCACTTATCTGACAACTCCTCGATCTTCTTCACGTGCTCATGAAACTCAGCTCACTTTCCCTAACTGATAGTGATGCTTAAGGCTCTTTCTGGGCCCTAGGCTCTCTCTGGGGGGCTTTATGATTTTCCATAAGTTTAGCTGTCATCTTCGTACTGACGACTCAAAGATGCAGTTCTAATCTCTCTCTTGAGCTTTACTTCCACATTACCAAATAAATGCCTATTGGAAATTTCGAATTGGCTGCCTGGGAGATGTCTCAAATTGAATTTGTCTACAAATAAATTAATTATCTTTCTTCCCTAACCCTTCCCTCTTCTAAACTTCTCTCTCTCTCTTAAGGACGTTATGATTCTTCCAGTCTCTAAAATTCATAAGTTCAGTATATTCACCTACTTTCCCTTTAGGTCAACTAAGTCGTACAGTGGATAGAAGGCTTGGAGCATACTTAGATAGATTTGAGTTTAAATCCAGCCTTAGACACTTAATAGCTATGTGACCTTGGGTAAGTCACTTAACTTCTGTTTGCCTCAGTTTCCTCAACTGAAAAGTGGGAATACTAATAGCACCTACTTTCCAGGGTTGTTGTGAGAACCAATGGAGATATTTCTAAAGTGCTTAGCACAGCACCTGGCACATAGCAGGTAGTATATAAATGCTAGCTGTTACTATTACTTCTTACTCTTTATCACTCCACATATCATATAAGTTTTTTTATTTTTATCTCCACATCCCTTGATTTCATTTCTTTCTCTTCATTCCCACAGTGACCACTTTCATTTAGACCCTCATCACCCTCATCTAGACAACAGGCCCCTGTGTGTCCTCCCTTCATCAATCTTCACTCCAGTCCATCCACAGCTGCCACAGCAAATTCCTTCAAAAGAGTATCTAACGATATCACTTGTTTACTCAACAAACTGTACTGACTCCACTTATCCTTGTAATAAAATGTAAAATCATCTCTTTGACTCTTAAAAACTTTCACCATCTGGACCCAAACTATTTTTCCAGACTCATTGTACATTGTTTCCCCTTCCCTGTCATCTAGCCGACTGACCTCTCTGTTTCTCTAACAGAGAATTCCATCTCTCATTTTCTGCCTTAGCACCCACCATCCCCCAGACCAGGAAAGCAGTCCTTCCTCACTTCCAGCTCATAAAATCCCTTTCTTTTGATCATGCGCAGCTTAAGTACCACATTCTATATGAAACCTTTCTTGACCTTATGTCCCTTCTTCATGACTTTTATTTATTGGTATCAATTGTGAATATATGTTTATTCACATAGATATGTTTCTATATATGAATATGTATGGACATATAGATAGATAAACATGTGTAAATAATATACAGATATGTACGTCATACACAGATGATATCTATTTGTATGTATATATGTTTATATGTATAGATACATACACATAAGTATAATATATGTATACACACATTTTGTGTGTGCATATAATGTATATATACATATATAGATGCACACATATATGCATGTGTATATATGTGTGTATACATATGTATGTATATACACATTTTATATATGTGTACATATTGGCACCCCAGGTGAAATGTAGGGATGAGTTCACTTTTTGATATCTTTTCTCTTGACATCTAACATAATGTCTATCTCCTAAGTGTTTGTTGCTTGCTTGAAAGACAAAACTTGCACTTCTTTTATCTATAGCTTAAATGACTAATGTTTTCATGAAATGTTTATCAATGAAATCAAACCAAAATGGAATCCGTGAAATAGTATATTAAATGACTACATCTAAATCCTTTGAGAAATTATACTACCATATTCAGAAATATATAGGGTGTAAAACATAAAAACCAGGTAATTTTTAAAAAGGAGATAAAAATGAAATAATATTGAATCCTAGAGTTAATAAGGAGATATGAGACCTTATGGATTAGGAAAGTGACATGATCAGGCTTGTGCTTTAGGAAAATAACTTTGGCAGCAATGAAGAGGGTGGATTGGAAAGGAGTGAGACGAGGCAGAGACAAATTAGGAGTCCTGTGATAGTGCAGCTGAGAGGTGATGAAATCTTAAACTAGGTTCATGGCTATGTGAGCTGAGATAAGGGAATAAAAACAAGAAATACTGTGGAAGGAGAAATTACAAGATTTGGCAAATGATAGGATATGCAGAGGATGAGAGTGAGGAGTTGAAAATCATACCAGTGTTATGAAGTCAAATGCCTGGAAGGATGAGGGTGTCCTTGATGGTAATAGGGAATGAAAAACAGTATAATGAGATCTTCAATTCAAAATTAAAATTGAAAATGTCAATAAGTATTCTGTGCATGAGATTTCCTCGTTGTAAACAACTCCTGATGAGGGTACTCTCCTCGCTAACAAAGATGAATGCTTTTCTATGATTTAGTTCTATATTATAGGGAGGTTCTTGTGGCACTTAGCCGTTAATTGACTTCCCCAGGGTCATAGAGCTAGCGTGTGAGAGACAGGATTTTCATCAATGTCTTTCTAACTCTGGAAATAGCTTTTTTATTGATTCTGACATTTAAAGAATCAAAGGAAACCTTTATATGATTAATATACAACAATATGAGCTGACAGTTTTCAGAGGAAGAAATTAAAGCTCTCTATAGTTATATGAAAAAATGCTCTATTGATTAGAGAAATGCAAATCAAAACAACAACACATCACACCTATCAGAATGACTAACAAGGAGAAATAGGAAAATTATAAATGCTGGAGAAGATATGGGAAAGTTGGAACAGTAATTCATTGTTGGTGGTGTTGTGAACTGATCCAACCATTCTGGAGAGCAATTTGGAACTATGCAGAAGGGCTAAAAAATGCGCAGACCCTTTGATCCAGCAATACCACTTCCAGGACTATATCCCAAAGAGATCATAAAATGGGAAAAGGATTCATATGTACAAAAATATTTATGTAAGCTCTTTTTGTGGTGGCCAAGAACTGGAAATTGAGGGAATGCCCATCAATTAAAGATTGGCTGAGCAAGTGGTGGTACATGAATGTAATGGAATACTACTGCACTGTAAGAAATGATGATCAGGGGGGCGGAGCCAAGATGGCGGAGTAGAAGCACACACATTCACGAGCTCCGAGCCCACAACCCATGGAATTGAGGTAAACGGAGATCCCCATAAATTCTGAATCTCTGCAGGGGGTGCACAAACATAGGGGAAGAGATTTCCGTTCCACTGAACCCTGGAGAGCCGTCCCCGGGGTCCATCGCACCCTAGAAAGCGGACCCCACCCCCACCCCTGGCCGCGACCCAGAGAAGCTGACCCGAGCAGACTTCTAAGAGGAAAGCTCCGGGAGAATCTCCGGCAGCCGGGAAAGTCCCTCTGCCCACAGAAGCTAAAGGTCAGTTAAAAAGAAGCCTGCGCTAGGGGAGGGGAGCAGGCCCCCTCGGGAGGAAGCGGCGGCGGCAGAGACGGGGGCAGGAAGCGGCGGAGGCAGAGGCGTGGGCGGGCGGCTGAGGCGGCAGCGGCCCGGGACTCAGGAATCCCCCAGCAGCAGGTAGGATCTTCAATACTGAAGGTCTTTCCAACCTGAGGGAGCCGAGCAGGAGAGACGGCCCTGCCCCCACCCTGCTCTACTGCTGAACGCCTCTGAATAAAACCCCAAGGGAGCTGAGCACAGCAGGCGGGGCCCCCCACCCCGCCCCCACACGCTCCGTTCCTGAAAGTCTCTTCAGAAAGCCCCTGAGGGCCCAACTTAGGAGGCGGCCCTGCCCCCACCCTGCGCCAGATCTAAAGCTTGCCGCGGGAAAGCGCATTTGAATCTCAGAGGCCAAGGACTAGCTGGGCGGATCCAGGCGGAGGTGGAAAGGAATCTCAGAAGTCAAGTAACTGGCTGGGAAAATGCCTAGAAAGGGGAAGAAAAATAAGACTTTAGAGAGTTTTTTCCAACAAATGCAAATGATCCCGACCTTCGGATCTGATGGGGAGGACGACAACGTATTTTTCCCATCAGGGAAAGATGTGGAGGGCGGGGCCTCAGTACCCCAGACACCCCAGGGGGGTGTTGGGTGGGCTCAGGCCTTGGAAGAGCTTAAAAAGGATTTTGAAAAGCAGGTTAGACAGGTGGAGGAAAAACTGGGAAGAGAAATGACAAAGATGCAAGTAGAGTATGAAAAAAAGGTCAATATCTTGGTAAAGGAGTCCCAAAAAAATGCTGAGGAAATTAACACCTTGAAAAATAGGCTCACTCAATTGGCAAAAGAGGTTCAAAAAGCCAATGAGGAGAAGAATGCATTCAAAAGCAGAATGAGCCAAATGGAAAAAGAGGCTCAAAAGCTCACTGAATTTAATAGTTCTCTCAAAATTAGAATGGAACAGATGGAGTCTAATGACTTTATGAGAAACCAAGAAATCACCAGACAAAACCAAAAGAACGATAAAATGGAAGAGAATGTGAAATATCTCATGGGAAAAACAACTGACCTGGAAAATAGATCAAGGAGAGACAACTTAAAAATTATGGGACTACCTGAAAGCCATGATCAAAAAAAGAGCCTAGACATCGTCTTGCATGAAATTATCAAGGAAAACTGCCCTGACATTCTAGGACCAGAGGGCAAAATAAGTATTGAAAGAATCCATCGATCACCACCTGAAAGAGATCCAAAAAGAGAAACTCCTAGGAACATTGTGGCCAAATTCCAGAACTCCCAGCTCAAGGAAAAAATCTTGCAAGCAGCCAGAAACAAACAATTCCAGTACTGTGGAAATACAATCAGGATAACCCAAGATCTAGCAGCTTCTACATTAAGGGATCGAAAGGCATGGAATAGGATATTCCAGAAGGCAAAGGAACTAGGACTGAAACCAAGAATCACCTACCCAGCTAAACTGAGTATAATACTTCAAGGGAAAATATGGTCTTTCAATGAAACAGAGGACTTTCAATCATTCTTAATGAAAAGACCAGAGCTGAAAAGAAAATTTGACTTTCAAACACAAGAATGAGAGGAAGCATGCAAAAGTAAACAGCAAGGAGAAGTATTAAGGGACTTACCAGAAATGAACTGTTTGCATTCATACAGGGAAGGACAATATTTCTAACTCTTAAAACTTTTCAGTATCTGGGTGGTTGGTGGGACCACACATACACATGTACACGCATGCACACACATACACACATGCATTCACATGCAGAGACAGAGAGCACAGATTGAACTGAATAGGATGGGACCATACCTTAAAAGAAATTAAGGTAAATGGTGAGAGAGAAATGTAGTGAGAGGAAAGAGGGGGAAATGGAAGGGGGTAACTATATGTCATATAAGAGGCAAGTAGGAGATGTTTTTAGTGGAGGGAAAAAGAGGAGAGCTGAGGGAAAAAAACAAACAAACAAACAAACAAACAAAAGTTTACCCTCATCACATTTGACTAAACGAAGGAGTGAAATGCACACTCATTTTGGTATGAAAACCTATCTTACAGTATAAGAAAGCGGGGGAGAAGGAGATATTGGGGGGGGGATGATGGAAGGGAGGGCAAAGGGAGGAGGGAGTAATTGAAAGTCAACACTTGGGGAGGGACAGGATCAAAGGACAGAAGAGAAACAATGAGGGGCAGGTTAGGAGGGATGGCAATTCAGTTAGTCTTACACAACACGACTATCAGGAAGGTCATTTGCAAAGCTACACAGATATGGCCTATAATGAATTGTCTGCCATACCAAAGGGAATGGGTGGGGAGGGAGGGATGGGGAGAATTTGGAACTCAAAGTTTTAGGAACAATTGTTTAGTATTGTTGTTGCAACTAGGAAAGAAGACATACAGTTAATGAGGAATAGAAAGTCATCTGGACCTACAGGAGAAAAGAGAAGATGGAGACAAGGGAAGGGAGGGATGACAGAAGAGAGGACAGATTGGAGATAGGGAAAATTAGATTGCTTGGGGTATTGGGGTGGGGGGAGGGGAGAAAAGGGGAGAAAATTTGGAACCCAAAAATTTGTGAAAATGAATGTAAAAAGCTAAATAAATAAATAAATAAATAAAAAATAAAAAAAAAAAAAAAAAAAAAAAAAAGAAATGATGATCAGGCAGACAGACTTCAGGAAAACCTAGAAAGACTTATATGAACTTCTTCTGAGTGAAGTGAGCAGAACCAGGAGAACATTGTACACAGTGACACCACACTGTGCCATGACTGACTTTGGCAGACTAGTTCTTCTCAGCAATCCAAGGACCTAAATCAATTCCAAAAGACTCGTAATAAAAAATTCCATCCACATTCAGAGAAAGAAATATGGAGTCTGAATGCAGGTCAAAGCATATTATTTGCTTTCTTTATTTTGTTTTTTCTGTCTCATGGTTCCTCCCATTTATCTAATTCTTCCATACAACATGAGTAGTGTGAAAATATGCTTAATAAGAAAGCATATGTAGAGCCTGTATTGAATCGCATGCCATCTTAGGGTTAGCATAGGGGAGGGAGGTGGAGAAAACTTAAAACTTATGGAAGTGAATGTTGAAAACCAAAAATAAATAAATTTATTTAAAAATGAATAATATACAAAAAATGATAATTTTTCTGAGAAAATATCAACAATACCTAGTGGAGTTTGATCCTTTCATGTGAAGGTATAAAAAAAGACATTTATTTTTATATTTGGCCCCATAACTTATATGTCAAAAGGAAAAACAAGAATAATGCAAAGAAAATCTGCTTGCTATTCAATAACCACCAATTCAGAACATTATTTCAATTTTAATTCTGAGAATAAAGAAAAATACATATTAAAATCAACATAATCTTCTCCCAAGAATCCTATTAATCATACATCACAACCTTCTTGAAGGTTGAAAAAGATATTCAGCTTTTTTTAAAAAATTAATCCTTCCTTCCTTCCTTCCTTCCTTCCTTCCTTCCTTCCTTCCTTCCTTCCTTCCTTCCTTCCTTCCTTCCTTCCTTCCTTTCTTCCTTCCTTCCTTCCTTCTTTCCTTCCCCATTCCTCCTCACTCTCTCCTCCACAAACTTCTTTGATGTCTTCGCAGAAGCAAATGACATTTTATAATGAGCTGAGAAAAAAATCTAGTACCCACTGGGACCCATATAGATAACAGAATGCATAACTCTTCATGTCCCTTTGGAACCAACACATTTTATAATATTCTTTCCCACAAACTCTTTGCCCAAACAAACATATCAATACATAGGGAGCTCTGACCCACAAGGCTCCAGAGCTCTGCTGTAAATCTGAACTATAGGACAAAGGAGTCATGCATGCACATTTCCTGCTATGATCTGCAGTAAGTCCTCTGCACTTCTAGCTGTGGGTGTCACACCCCACTTGTGCACTCCTATGACTGTCATTTCCATAATACCTGTTATTTAAATAACAAGACTAACATTGGTCAGAATAAAGAAGCGAAAGTTTAGAGAGGAGCAGCAGAGAAATGTGAGTGTTCTAGCTTTTACATGGAGATTTTGGGTTTCTACATGATGTAGAAATTACATATATATTAAAATATTATATATCATATAATAATATCACACACATACATATATATATATATACATATAATATATAACCAACCTGCTGCTGTATGATGGTCAGTCAATAATGAAGGATTGTCTAAATACAGAGGGTAACTGTCACACAAAGACGTACTGAAGTCTTTGTCCCACTCTCTTACTACTATCCCACTGCCACACACCATCCAAAGCTTTCTTGAGAAATTGGGTTGGAGGATGAGGACAGAGTTTTTGCAAAGCTTAGCTAAAATTTAAATGTATACCACTAAGTTTCTATTAAATCAAAGTGTACTCTATGGTTGGGAACCAGAAAATATGGCTTTATATTGGAAGATATGCTACTCATAAACCTATGCAAATGGGACAGTTGCTTTCCTTCTATGGGCATCTGTTCCCTCTTCTACAAAATGAAAGAGATGATGTTTTCTAATTTTAAGGTCCCTTATGGTTCTAAATGTTATACTGACACTTTTGGGAAATGCCAATTATTTGACAAAAGATTATACTTCTATGTGACCCATCCTTGTGGTTATTAAGTATTAATAATGAAAAATGGCAGCTTACTAGATACCTGGGTAAGTGGTCATTGAGACTCTGGAAAATCAAAAATATATTCTTTCTGATACCAAAAGATTTTTTTTTAATTCTATGAATTTTAAAAAATTTACATCCTCTCATTGAGAAAGAATTTCCCAGAATCTGGGGTATATGTTAGACTGCCTAATTTTTCTTTCCTTCTTTATGATGAACCCTAGGACAAAGTGGTTACTTTGCCCCAAGTTCCTATAATTTTCGCTCAACCAAGTTAACTCCTCCTTATTGGTGAAAATTAGACTGAGAATAGAATTTCACTTTATTGGTTCCTATACTTTTTAAAGGATGAAGTTATCATGAAGAAATATCAATAAATTCCTACCTCCTCTTTTATTTTGGTCAAGAGAGCTCCAAAGAAGTCTGTACAATTAAAGTTTCACATCCCTTCACATCACTGCTGTACTATGTCTAGCTACTACGTGGATGATCTGTCTCCCAAATTCCTCCTTTGTTTCTACTTTCTGTCCAGATTATCTGTATACTCCAGTGCAGAAAAAAAAAAATCACTTCTACTTCTTCCTTTGACCTGCTCCCAAATACTTTCCAATCTTCTTTTTCTCCACCCTATTTTCTTGATTTCCTCATATATATTTATTTTCATAATATGTAATGATGCTATATCCACACCCCCTACCATTTATCTAATTTATTTTAAGTGAATCACACCCATCTAGAGCTATGGTCCAAGCATGAGTCTCCTCTACCAAGTGTCATTGATGTTTATACAATTTTGGAATAAAGTTACTACTCACCTTCATATCACATATATATGTGTGTATATACTCTCACACACATATGTAATATATGTGTATGTGTGAATTACATAGTGTGTATGTACACAAATGTGCATTATATTTATATATGTATATACTATGACAGTATATCTGTGGTGTGCATATGTACACACATATACATGGGTTTATGTGTGTATATGTATGTATATATACATACACACATTTGTATACAGGACTGTATTTAGTTATCTAAATAGCTGGATGTTAATGTTTTGCTTTTTTTTCTCATCTGAGTCCTTTGACTCATGAGCTTATTTGAGATAAATTTTTCCAAACATCTGTCCTTTGGCTTTCCCATCACCTCCTCCACTAGTGTTGTCTCAGTTCTGGTGTCACATTGAGACAGCGACAGGAGAAGAATGTGAAGACATGGAGAGAGTCAAATATTATGTGGAAACCAGACATCTTGGTAGCTGTTGGGTTGGTAACTAGGGCAAGTTGCTATTAAACAGAGACAAAACAACTAGCAAAAGTCAAGACAATGCATTGAGTGTGGAAAGAGATCATTGGAACAGCAAACACAGGAATCAGAGACAAGGAGACCTGGCAATGAGGCAAATTCTTTATTGCCTAGGTTCATGCTTTTCTTGGGGTAGGGCAATATTTCTCAGACTGTCCCTAGATGTGACCAGCTCGTAATGGTAGGAACTAGTGATGGAAGCAGGTAAGATTGAGAACGGTGGCAAATAACTGGCTGGAGTAGAGAGTAGGGAGTGGATAACGGAAACAGTGTGATACAGATCAGAGATAAAGACTAATCCTGACAGCTGGAGAACATACTAAGGGAGAGGTAGTGTGGAGAGATGACTCACTGAGAGTCAGTAGGGGGTGTCTGGAAAACTACTCCCAAGAAACAGATGTGTTAAAGCTGGAAAGTGAAAAAAAAAATAGAGGAAGCTGTTTGGGCATGAATATATTGGCGCTCACTCTTGATTGCCACAGTTACTTCCTTGCCAAAATATCAGATGCCATGAAGCCATATCAGACTTTGCTCACCCTAGGAATCTTTTCCAGATGAATAATGACATTCAGAGCAGATGCCATGGCAACAACAGATTTCTTCTGTGAGCAATATATCTCTTAAGGAAAGACTGAAAAATAAAATGGTGGAGTCAACACTGGTAGTTGGGAGACCTAGATTTGAAACGTGTTTTTGACTTTTACTGACTGTACCCACTAACCAGTTGCTTCCTCTGTCTGAGTTTCATTGTCCTCAGATAAAATAAGGGGCTAAAATAGCTAATTCATGAAATTGTCTACCTCCCAAAATTTTTATAAGGAAAGTACTTCAGAAATCTTGAAAAATGCTATGTCAGAATGGCTGAAAGGTTGCTTCTAGCTCCCATTCCATGATCCTATAAATATGCACTACTGTTAGAATGCTGTTGAATGGACCATGTTCAATATTCTCCCTCCAAAAAAAAAATCACCATTGTAATTAACCTTGAAAATTAATCCTTGATTCCTCAGAAATATTAAGGCTTAAATATTCTTCAGGAATAATAATAGTACAGTAATCCCTTCCACATCACAGAAATTAGGGGAGTGGTGCTCTTGCAATCTGGAATATCCATGTAAAATTTTTTGGCTCAGCCTTTTTCCAGAGAAGTCTGAATTATTATAGTATTAAAAAATAAAATATTTAAATGTTATACATGCTATCCACATATTTTATGCATTTCTGAGTTTCTAAACTTTTTTGTGTTGTCTGCTGACTTTTGCATGTCATCTGCACCTTCCACAGTCTCCCACCCCCCACAAAAAAAATTCCCATTTACTTTCTTGTGCCAACTCGTGGAACCTTGATGGAGAAAGCTGCAATGTGGAAGGGATAATTGTATACATAATTATTACAAGGGGCAGTTACATTGCACTTTAAGATTTTCAAAGCACTTTGCAAATGTTATCTCATCGGGGCCTCCTATTAGTCTTTCTGAGTTCAAATCTAGCTTTAGGCACTTCCTAGTCGTGTGACCCTGGGCAAGTAGCTTAACTCTCCTTGTCTAGGTTTTCTCATTTGGAAAATAAATGGGAGAAGGAAATGGCAAACCCTTCTAGTATCTTTGCCAAGAAAACCCCAAATGGGGTCATGATGAGTCAGACATGACTGGAATAGCTAAACAAAACCAAGAAGCATCATCTCCAATTTGCAGACTTTTTTTAAACTACAACAGAGATTTCAGAAGATGAGTTCAGGAAGGACTTCCCAGGAGTTAGAAGAGGGGTCACGGGTGATTTTTAAATAGTAGATTGTGGGATAGTGTCAAGGAAGAACTCATGAAAGAAGTAATGCATACATGAGACTTTTAACTTGAAAGGGAGAGAGAAACTTCAATAAATAAAAATGATGTGATATATGATTTAAGCAAAAGGTCTAGACAAGAAATGGGATACAGTGTAGATCAAACTGGTTGGAACACAGAGTAAAAGAAGAGGAGACACATGAAATATGACTAGAAAGATAGGAGTCAGGATTTTTCTAGAACATCTACCCTTACCCAAACCACCCATCAAAAGATAGCTCATCTATCTCCCATTTACTGAGGCATCTGCTCTGATAACTTAGCATCAATGATTAATGTATGGTAATGAATCAGTGTGTTAACCCTCACAGAGACTGCATTTGCATTTTAATATGGGCTTCTTGAAGACACCAGCTCATTCAAAATATATGAATGTATCAGGCGGAGTCACAGATCAGCAGGAGAGTTTGTTTGTTTTGGAACAGACTTCAATCTATGAAGATCATTGCACTTCTGTGAGACCATCTCTAGATTACATTAGATTAAGAGGTACAGAAGAGGGAGGGAAGCTAGGTTGGGCAGTGGATAGAGCACTAGTGTAGGAGTCAGGAGGGCCTGAGTTCAAATATTACCTCAGATACTTGACACTCACTAGCTGTGTGACCTTGGGCAAGTCACTTAACCTCAATTGCCTCATCCTGGATCATCTCCAGTCATCCTGATGAATATTTGGTCACTGCATTCAGATGGCTCTGGAGGAGAAGTGAGGCTGGTGACCTGCACAGCCCTACCTCATTCAAAACAAAGCCAAGTGCAAGTTATGTCATTATTGCTCTAATGGCATGGTCTTCTTCGGCAACAAAGGATGAACACACATAAAAGAGGGAAGGTAGCAACTAAATAGATATCCTCCTCTTCAAATCCCATATCCTCCTCTCAACATACATACTCAATTGTTTCTATGATTTCAAAGATATTGACTTTCTCTCCACTTATGCAGATCTCAACCCATGCACACTTGACCATATAAGTATCCTCCTATAGGTTCACTGTAACAGGTCCATGCAATATGCTTGGGACTCTGCTTCAACCCCTCTGACATCACAAGGAAAAGATTGAAGGTCTTGGACTGTCCACCTGTTATGAGCCTATTTTCTACTATTATATATTTCCCTGATGACATCCTTTCATTTGCTTCTTCTTCCCAATTTCTTATTAATCACTGTTGCAATCAGCTCACACTCATCATGAACATCTCCATTGCCTTCAGTATAACACTTACTTTTAACTCCTCAAAAACTATTGTTTCAACATTACTGATAAAATATCAGTATTGAAAGATAGATCTTTGTTTGTGGGAGAAGTTTGGTATCATTAAAGTGCTTCTCAATTTTACTATAGTCAATCAATCCTACTCTATTTCTTTCCCTCTAATTCAATTCTGGATCTAACTCATTGGACTATTGGTTTATTATATTTTATATATATATATATATATGTATGCATATGTATACACACATGTGTATATACATATACACATATATGTGTTTTTATGCACATATATATAAACCCATGCATATATATTCATGTATCTATGCACATACATATTTTAATGAATGAGCTCTATCTAAAAGCGTGTCGATTTATACAATAAGCATTCCTTATCTACTTACTGTTTTCTGTGAATATGATTTGATCAAGCACTTTTGTATAATTACAAACCTTGTCCAAGAGACCATCCAATATTCCAGGGATTGATACTAGAACAATGTTATTAGTAAGTAGAAACAGATAAAGGACCTTACCCTCTAGGAGAGTCCTTCATATTAATTTATGTACTGGATCTCCTGCATTGCAATGGCAAACACCAATGATAAGCATAGATCTTTGTGTTTAATGTGTTTAATGACTTGCTTGATATTAATTAATTAAATTTTTCTCTTTTATAATGTCTTTCAAGGAACCTTGGATAATACTAATGTACATGGGAGAGATTTCAACCTGTGAAGTGGAACTAGAGACTAAAAAAGCTTAGCTTCACTGAAATGGTCTTTGAAAATCCAGTCACCCCCCTCATCCACTTAATGTCATGATGAGCAAAAGAGTAAGACTTTAAAGGAGTAGAGCAAGACACAGGGGAAAACCCAGAAGCATAACTGTAATCAGGGGAGTGGTGTGGTAGACACGAGGCATCAAGTGACCCAGATGGCAAGTAGTAAACAAGAGGGCCTTGGTGTTCCCTTAAGGGAAACACTGTTTTCAAAACATATCAATATAATGTCTGGAAAGCATCCTAGAAGCAGAGACATCCCTCAGTTCCCACTGAGTGGCCTATATTAAAAAAAATAGAAAACACATTCGGGTCTCAGCATTTTGTTTTCTTTAAATTAAGAAATAAATTTCATGTCTAGTCTAAAAGAAATGGGAATTGTGTACACAAGATTTTCCATCAAGTCTACCAGTATTGATTTTCCTTGCTGTGACCCACAACGAAAGGAAAATAATTACAATTCCCAGGATGAAAGCTTTTTTGATAAATGAAGACTTCTCTGTTTCTATGTTAAGAAAATGTTATCTTATGGCATCTAGCCTATTTCAATGAAAGAGGAATAATGTTTAACTCTTTTGCTGCCGATATTTAAATTTGATGGAGAATTTTTAGGGAAAGTTTCTATTCAATGACAATCGGAAAGGATCTCAACTCTGTTGCTCTCAGCCCCTCAGTAGGGCAATTCATGAGAATTTTGCACCAATGAGACCACAGAGCTAAGGGTATTTAAAAATGTAAATACCCTGGTACAGAGTAAGTGCTAAGAGTTAAGAAAGATTCAAGCACTTATTGGAACATTTTCAATTGGGACAATGCCCTTTGGTTATGACCCTACCTTTCACATAAGATCTTTATAAGTTATCTGAGATATGAACACAGAATTTCTGAAGGAAAGGGGACTTCAGGGGAATTTTTGTTAAGTTCCTATCTTAAATGCAATTTTTTTTTTTTACCCTATTTCAGACCATTCACCATCTTGCCTCCATTGGAAGAACTTCAGAAATGAGGAACTCACTACTTCCCATGGCAACACAATATGCATTTTTGTTCATTTCTGTTAGGAACTTTTTGTCCTTTATAAGCTCCAAATCTGCATCTACAATTTAGAATTCCAAGATTAGATTTAGAAAACATATAGGGATTATCTAGTTCAGCCGTCTTATGTTACAGATGAGAAACTAAGATGTAGAGAAAACAAGTGACTTTCCCAAAGTCATATGATCACAGAAATAATTATCATTTTCTTCCTGATCCTTTAGTATATTTCCCCAGGATTATTCTTGACTTTCTTCCTTTTTTTGCCTTCCCCTTTTCATCTCTCCTCTCCTTTCTTTTCTTTTCTCCTTTCTCTTCCTCTGAATTTCCTTTCCTGTTTCTATGGATAATCTCATTTTTTCTATTGGCTTCAATCATCACAATTGTATTTTTGCAATTCATATCTATACATTAGTCTAAACTTGTCTTATGAGTCCCAGACAAACTCCAACTGATTACATCTTTACCTGGATGTGGCATTAATACCTCAAACTCATTAAATCCCAAATCAAGCTTATCATAGGATCGTGTGAGTCTCTCCATTCTTATCAGACCAGTCCTCAGAAAGCAGTCTCAAGTTCGTTGTTGGACACTTAAATACTTTCCAATATGGCAGAGACTAACAAAGCTTAGCTTCACTGGAATAGCCATTGAAAATACAGGGTCACCCCCCCTCAATCTGGAAGGTAGAGATCATGTAGTCTAGCCTTCTTATTCACTCACAATAGCAGAGGGAGTGAGTAGTCAAACTTGGAATGAGCCAAGGTCTTGCATCACCACATCATTGCTATATCTACTATATCCTGCTATCTCTCTTCTAAAAAAAAAGAGTCCTCATTGGGATTTTGCTATTTTCATTTATGAAATCATAATTTACCCATGTCTGAGAATTAAAGATTATTCTTAACTCTTCTATCATCTTTAGGTCAGTTTCTCTGTCCCTCTCTCTCTCTCTCTCTCTCTCTCTCTCTCTCTCTCTCTCTCTCTCTCTCTCTGGATTAAGTGACTAGACCAGAGTCACACAACTAGCCAGTATCCGAGGTCAGATTTGAACTCAGGTCCTCCTGACTCCAGAGTTGGTGCTATAGTCACTGTACTACCTTGCTGTCCCATGTATCTCTTACATTTATATACCTTTTGAGTTTACTCTGCCATCAGTCAAATGTGGACTGGACCTATAATTTCATTAGTATAAAGAACTCTTGGTAAGAAAACCACAGTCTACCAATCAAAATCAATCCCTGCTTGCAATTTAAAGTTTCATAGAGTTGCTTTTGATATTGAGCAGTTAAGGTGACTTGCCCCTGTTTATACAACCAGTCAGTATCAGAAGCAAGACTTGAACGCAATTCTTCCTAAATCTGAAGTTAGTTTTCAATCCATTCCACCAGTGGATACAAACTACTATAAACTGACTTAGAAAAACACCTATTAACATTGTCTATGTTCTATTTTATTTTGTCAAATGTTTCCTAATTATATTTTAATCTGGTCTAGATCAAGTGTGTTTGACACCTCTGCACTAGTCTTCAGATTCTCCCTGCTCAATTACAGACCTTTAATACTATTCACCTGGACTATTTCCTCCTACTACAGAACCTTCAAACGGCTCGTAGCATTTCCTGGCTGTGGCTAAAACATGGTGTGTATTGGGGGAGGGGGACTTAACTCAAGCATCCTCAGTTCTGCCTTTATCCTGAACTATAACAAAAAGATCGTGCTCTGGCAAATCAACCATCACAGAACGGTCAGAGAAATGTGATAAGAAGTGAAAATAATGGTACCAGTCGGGAACAAATTGGCACCTGGTACATACCTGGGACTTAATTCTATAAAAGTCTCCTGTGAAACTTACTGTTTGGAAGGTGTTCTGACTTTTCACAAGTTCTCTCTTGTTTACTTTAAACTGTCAACATTACTTTCATTAACCTTTCCAAACTGTGTGTTTATAAAGAGAAGTGATGAGAGCATGCTGTTATGGAATAAATCAAGTTCTCCAACTCTTCTGAATGGGAGCATCATGACAAAGAGGTGAAAAATGTCCCCCTCCCACATTTTACTCTGGACTTTTGGGACCATTTGCAGGCTTCTCACATGAGTTGCATAACTTTCAGTCTTTTTAAATTAAGCAAATTCATGGGACTTGGATATGTTGAGAAAGCAGCCCTTTGACTCTTAAAATCATTTCCTGAATCAAGTTTAACAAACTGATAAATCACTCTTTATTGAGGAATTCATCTTTTGGCTTGAAGAGAATGACCTCTCCTATCTCAATCAAGAAATTCAGACCTGAGATCTGGATTTGAAAATCTCTAATTTTATGGTAACTCTTCTGTCTGGTTATTTAATAATAAACATAGTTATTTTAGGCCACCGATAAGAATGTAATAGGATCCTTGTCATCAGTTACCAATGTCATGTAAATCTTTCCCAGTCAGTTCTCCTTTCTCTTAGCTACAGTGTGAGGAAAACTTTCAGAGATGTCTGAGATTTCAGGAAAGGTTCTAAATTTAAACATGTTGGAAGGGCAAGATTGGGAAGGGATAATGGTCTTGTGACTTGTAGTAACTGGAAAGTGCATTTTAGGACAGAGGAGATCTTAAATTATCTTTAATCTGAATTTGATTAGAACAGGATTGAAAATTAAAGAGTTCTTCCATCCTCTGTCCCAGAAGCAATAGTTATTTCCACTCCAGATGTAACTTTCCTACCCAGACTGAAACTTGGGGTTTAATGGACTTTTGTTTGATATCCAGAGAAGTCTAGCCAAAAATAGAGCTATAAAAGTCAATAAGTAGAGATAGCCTATGTTTAAGCTTAAGGTTATTTTTTGTGGCTTTGATTGCTTGCCCCCATCCTAAACAGTATCCCTTCTCTTCACCTGGACTTGCCTTGTCAATTCTGCTATCCCTTTCCTATCCCCACTCATTCTTCATCTCTTCTTCCAGAAACACTGAATGAAAAAAAGAAAAAAGATCAAAGGGATCTTCCATCTAATAGAGACCATGGGTTTTCAAGATCAGAAAGAATGTTGGATTTTGAATTAGAGAACCTAAGTTACAACATGCATGACCTTGAACAATTTAATGTTTTGACTTCGTTTCCTCATCTATTTAATAAAAAATTCACACTAAATCATCTCTAAGGTCCCCTCCATCTCTAAATCCTGTACTCCTACAACCCCCTCATGAAGCAATCAGAAATAAACCACTTGTATGGATCACTGGAATATGCCTGCAAGTCATGATTACAGTTCCCAAAGGTATTAGACTACAGTCTCCAAATGATAGAAACTGAGATGATTCAAAGAACTATGGAAAAGTGCATAGTGGGTATGAATAGGCTGAAACACTTAAAAACAAAGAATCACGAAAGAGAACTGAAGCAAAGGATGTTTTCAAAGCAGTATACGAATGGCTAAAAAAAAGTGACATGCTTTCAGATGATGAAAGCAAGAGGCAACTGATTAATGAATGGATAGACTTTGTGCTTCATTGATATCCTTGTTATATCAAGAGAATGTGAAAGAATCCTCTCAGTATCTTGGGGAGGAGCCCACGGATAACTTATGAGAAGATACAGACAAGAGTTCACAGGATGAGAAAGCATGAAAGGTTGTAATATGTATTTTTGGAGGGGATCTACATCTTGATGAAAACACAGATCTATTCAAACTTTTGAGAATATCATTGTCTGATGGTAACTCTGCAATTTATATGTTTCAAAATGGTCAAAAAACTCCCACTTGTGACTAGGGGTCACCTATCTTATGTTTCAAGTATACTGAGGCTTTCTTCTGGTTAATAGTTTTTTGAGTTATCGGTAGGTCCTAACTGTTAGTCTGCCTCTATATTACACCAAGTGTAGTTAACTTTACTCCAAATGGTTTCTGATTGCTTCATGAGAGAGTTGAATTATCCATAGATGAACAGTGTCAAAAAGGCTACTCATTTAGATTTTAACTTTCTATCGCTATAGGAAAATCTGATAACAAGCCAATCACTTCAGATAAACACATTATAAGAGTATAACATGCCACTCCAAGGGAAAAGGAAATGCAGCCAACACTGGGATATTTTCAGAGGTACATCCAAGTGTGGGCTGATTTTATATGAAGGTAATATAAACTGTAAGACCGTAACTCAAGGTGTTGGTATGAGATTGCTAAAGCTCTGAGATTAAAATAAAAAAATTGTATAGTGTGGTGTGTGATATAAAATGGCAGATTATTATTCATTTTTTACTGGTTATTTGACAATCTCTAAGATGATGAATACTGTTTTCCTTTGCACTAAATAAGAGCAGTTAATTGTCAGACCACAAAGCAAAATCTTACTTTTTCCCTTTCCCCGATGAAAATACCTGTCACCTGGTGATTCATGAGATGAATCACAGAGCCTGGGCCTGAAACTGAAATCTGAATGGCAACATTCCCTGAGAATGTAGGTAAAAAAAAATCACCTTGTACACCAGCAGATCTTATAAAAAAATAACTCAAATGTGAATTAATCAGTAGCCATTTCTATAGGTAAATTTAACCTGGCAAGCTAAGTATGCCACTTGTCACTACATTAGTTTGAGAAAACCGTATAAGAAAGTATAATTTCATACAATAAAGACATGAAATGTTAAAGATAAAAAGCATTTCAAGGATGCATCATGGAAATAGAAAGTGATAACGATGATGATGATAGTAATAAAACAAACCTGAATCTGGAGTCATAGGAATTAGGTTAGTATCAGCACTGTAATTGTGTGATGTTGGGCAAGTGACTTAACATTTCTGGTATTCAGTCTCTTTATTTAAAAAAGGGGAGAGTAAACTAGAATATCTTTAAAGTCCCTTGCAGTTCTATATGTTAAGAACCCTTTCATCTTACATTTGAGGAAACTAAGGCACAGGGGACTGAAATAACTTGTCCAGGACCACATAAAATCTTAGTGGCAGAGTCAGGACAAGAACTCAACTGTCCTGACTACCAGTTCAGTGTTTTATTTTCATCCTAAAACATCATATATGATGTGGATTGTAAGGTGATTTCTTTACTCTTAAATAGCAACTTCATTATCTGCCTGCTCAAACTTAACTTTCTTATAGGAAATATTTTTATCCATCCTTTAAGCCCCAATCAAATCATGCTGAGGAAGTCTCCAATTACCCCAGGCCTCAGTGAGTTTTCCCTCTTTTTTATTCCTATATTTATTTCTAAGTTGGCATTTAAGCAACTAATACTTTAGATTCTAAGTAGCCATCTCATTTGTATTCTCTTATGTTCCTTTAGATAGATTATAAACTACTTGAGGACAGGGACACTTCTTAAGTTTCTCTGTAGTTCCCACAATGTATTTCAAAGAGCAGGTAATCAATAGATACTGATAAATACGCTGGTAATTTCATCCACTTCAAGCCTTTTCTATCTCATAATGAATCTTTTGTGCTCTCAGGTTCCTTCCCATTCAAATACTGTATATTCACTAGACCATAACCCTAACCTATATCCATTGTCATCTGTGGGTCCCACCTGGCCAAGCTTCAGCTCTATTTCTCTCCATTCATATACAACCTCATCAAATGTTTTATTCCCAATGTGTAATTTTAGTGAAATCACTTTTTAATAAATCTTCAGGTAGGAGAAAACACTCAACTTAGAGTCATGTGCCCTGGGTTCAAATCTTAACTTTCAGATCTTTTAAAGAATACATTTTATTGATACCTTTGCTATGATATCACACTTATCCTCTCTTCCTCTAGACTATCACTTCTCTTATGCAATAATTAAGAAAATTACCTTAGAAAAATAAGATTAAATAAGATAAAAATAAGAAAAATAATTAAGAAAATTGATTGTTTTCCTTTTATCATTTCCAGAAGTGACATCACGATGATAAAGTGAAGTTTCAGTGTGTCCGACTGTGGCTGATCAGACTCATACGACCTCAGAATGCTCTACCACAGGTTGGGCATAGATAGTCTGTGTAAATATTTAGGGTGGATATCCCAAATTTTCACATCCTGCATTTATTTTGTGCTGTCTCAATTCTGCTTTGCTCATAGAGCACAGCACCCTTTCTGATGTGGGCACATCATGTTGAGTGGTGCCAGTGTCTTCCATGTTGCACAGTCAAATCCAAAGTTTTTGAGAGACCTTGAGAATATCCTTGTATCGTTTCTTCTAGCATCCACCAGGTGATCACATGCCCCATGCAAGTTCTCCATAAAATAGTCTTTTTGGCAAGCGCATATTTGCATTTGAACAATGTGGCCAGTCCATCGGAGTTGCACTCTCTGAAGCATCGTTTGAATACTTAACAGTTCAGCTGAAGCAAGGACTTCAGTGTCTGGTACCTTATCCTGCCAGGTGATCCTCAGAATCTTCCTAAGACAGTTCAAATGGAAGTGATTCAGTTTCTTGGCATGACCCTCGTAGACTGTCCATGTTTCACAAGCATACGACAATGAGGTCAGCACAACGGCTCTGTAGACCTTCAGTTTGGTGGTCAGTCTAATACCTCTTCTCTCCCAAACACTGAGCTAGCTCTGGCAATGCTGAGGCAATCAATCTCATTGTCAATGTGTACATGCCTGGAAAGTACACTACCAAGGTAAGTGAACTTATCCACAGCTTTCAAAACTTCTCCATTTGTTGTGACCAACGGTTCCACAGATGGATGGTGTTGTGGTGGCTGATGGAGCATCTGTGTTTTCTGGGTGTTAATTATTCGGCCAAAATTCTATTCTCCTAGCCCCCAGTTCCCAGACACGAACTCAAGATATATATTATTATTTTTGCTCTAGAACTCATTCTTCAGTTATTCAAAATTAGACTTCTTTTCAGCGATCCTTTCATTACACTGTTGTTGTCCTTGTGTATACTGTTGCCTTGGTTTTGTTTGCATCAAGTAATTTTAACCCTTCCTATGTTTCTCTGAATTCTCCATTTTCATCATTTGTTTAATTTTATTTTTTACAAGACCTATGATTTTAATAATGTAGGAACCTCCTGGTAAAGAACTTTTTTTTGTCAACACAGACTGACATTATCCCTGAAATTTATAGTTTTAGAATTGCCTGGGATCACTGAGAAATTGGACTTGCACAGGGTTAAATAACTAGTATATGTCAGAAGTGGCACTTAAATGCATGTTTCTCTTACTCTGAGACTACCTCCTTTATTTCATTATATTCACACACCATTTTTCAACCATTCCCAAATGATGGGGGTTATATTTTATTTTCGATTCTTCCTATTACAAAGAATTCTACTATGAATACTTCAGCATATATTGGACAGAGTCTTGTCTTATTTCTTTGGGATGACTTTTCTTTCATGTTTCCAAATTGGTTTGCAGGATAGTTGGATGGAGTTGTAGTTCAACCAATGGTATATTAATGTGCTTGTCTTTCAATTGTAACCAGTATTGAGTGTTTCATATTTTTGTCATCTTTGTTAGTTTGTTGGAAATGAAGTGAAGTCTCAAAATTGTTTAGATTTGCATTTCTCTTACTATTAGGGATCTGAAGCACTTATAGTCATTTATAGACTTTAGTTCTTTTTTGTTTTTGAAAACTCTTGGTTTATATCCTTTGATCACTTGTCCATTAAAGAATGGAGTTTAGTAGTATTTGTATCTTATCTCTAAATATTTTGGACATCAATCTTTAATAAAGGCTATTGGATATGAAGATTGTTTCCCCGCCTCTGCTCTGCTTTTTATCATCTATTTGTCACCATGAGATTGCGATTTTATCTTCCTGAACTTTTGCATCATCATTTATAAAGTGGAGAAAACAGTACTTAAGCTACTGATCTCACACAGTTGTAAGTTTTCAGGAAAATGCTTTCTAAATCTTAAAGAGCTATATCAAGAGAAGATATTCTTTTAGTAATTATTGTTAGTCCTTGTTTAATGACCACAGAATCATATATAACTTTATGTAGTGATAGCAAGAAATTGTAGTTCAGCCGTTTTCAGTCATCTCTGACTCTTTGTGACCGATTTTGAGGTTTTTGGTAAAGGTACTGGAGTGGTTCGCCATTTCTTTCTCCAGCTCATTTTACAGAAGAGGAAACTGAAGCAAACAGTGTTAAGTGACTTGCCTAAGATCACACAGCTAGTAAATGTCCCAGGCCAGTTCTGAATTCAGGTATTCCTGACTTCAGACACAACACTCTATCCACTCTACCCACAAATTGTAAGCAGATCTAGAAGAGGGTCACCAATGAGATTGACGGTATTCTAAATGGAGGCAGATAAGAATTGAATAAAATGAGAAGTGAATAGATGGGTTGAAATGTTCATGGGTGAAAAGGAACCTACAGATCCATGAGATTCTGGATCTCTGATGTAGCTATTGAAATATATGATGGCAACATGATTCTTTCCAAAGCATTTATATTGCATTTTTAGAACTACAAGGAAGGCAAAGCCAATACTCATTCCCATCTTGCAGGTGGAAATGGAGATGCAAAAACATCAAGAGACTCTCCCAAGGCCACACACATATGCAGTGACAGAGCCTAGATCAGATTTTGGCTCTGTCTATTGGCTTCTAATTTGATGGAATTCCCTCTAGTTTTCTTTATGCATTCAAAGAAAGAAAGCCATAACTATTAGATGCAGGGATTCTCTGGTAAGGCTACTTATAACTTTATATCAGGTCTGTCTTAAAGGCTTAGGTCTAGAAGGAATCATAAAAGTCATACTTCATGCTGTGCCAGAAACCAGCTCATTATTTTGGTCCTGTGTACACTGTATAGGCATTACTTAGTAGCTATCAGTGGAATTTTATTTTAAACATACATAGAAATCCATCCACATATACTCAGATTAGTTTCCAAGAAAATTCACAGCCAGAAGGCAAAAAAGCCAGAATAATTGATTAGGTTCATCTCATGGCATTCAGAAATGGAGATGCTTATGAAAACAAGATTAAAGTCAGGACTTACAGGAAGAATGAGAACTTGTCAGTAACTGTTCAGCCTCGAGTAAAGTTGTCTGAGATAACAAGCCCACATTTTGGAAATTCTCTACTTTGTTGCTTTTTAGGTAAATAGTGGAAATTCATGACAGTTCCCTGACCCAAAAGAAATAATTTTACATGATTGGATTTTTTTGTTTGTATTTCACATACTACTTTTTCAGTTAATGCTTAAAATTTTATGGTGACAAAGGTCTTTACATAAAACTTAATTTGCATTTTGAACCTAGGAAAAGACAAGTTCCATGACCTTGTGCCCATAGAAGGATACAATAGAGTCACTTTAGCCAATTAAATAGCTTGTCCTTGCTTGTTGAATGAATGATTTAATAGATGATTAGGAGAAACCAATTAGTAGGGAGCCCCTGAATCTCCCTAAATATTATCTCCTTTCTTTTCTACTGTGTGTAAATGACAAAGTGACCATACTTTTGAATAACAAAGGAGATCCAGGCATGTCCACCAGAGTCAGACTCTAAAACAAAAAGTGAGAAAAATTTGTCTTTGGCGTATTCTCCCTCTTCCATTCTCTTCCCTGCTCTCTGAGGGTGCCTGCCTTCATCCAAGAGTCCAGGGTCTTCTTTCTCTTACTCATTGCCCAGAAATTCCCATAGTTTAAGCTTACTTCCCTAGGCGATAACCCATGCTTTGGGCTTATCTTCTACAAAGCCCTTGTACTACCCTCCTCCCCGCCAAAGTGACTTGTCTTGACATCAGCTACCTGTCCCCTAATAGGACAAATTAGTTCAGGTTATGATGCTAATGGTTATTGATGATTCATGTATCATCCTCTGAGCAAATATTAGCTAAAAAGCAGAAGGGAAGGACAAAAAGAAAGGAAAGGCAAGAGAGAGAGAAGAGAAGAGGAGAAAATAAGAATCTCGAGCAAACAAGTCACAGCTGTTGGCACCTAACTCAATCAGTGTGAACAAAACAAAATAAAGTAAATTGAGTCAGAGGAGCTCATTTCGAATCCTATCTCTACCACTCACTCCCTGAGTGACCTTGGACAAGTTTCTCTACTTCCCTTAACCTCAATTCCTTCTTCTGTAAAATGAGGAGAGTTGGACCTAATGATAGCTAATGTCATTTCCAGTTGAGAATCTAAGTTGGTGTGAAATTGAACTAGACTGGAACAATCTGGGATTTTTCCTGTGGTGACAAGAGTAACTGACCTGGGCCAGCTAGATAGTGGATAGAGCACCAGTCACGTGGTCAGGAGATCCTGAGTTCAAATGTGACCTCAGATACTTACTAGCTGTGTGACCCTGGGCAAGTTACTTAACTCTAATTGCTTCTCCCCACAGAAAAGACTAGGTGACCTAAAGGGACATGTTTCCTAGTCATCCTTGCATACTTTGCTCTCTTGATATGCCGGCACCCTTTACCGCAACCATTCTCCTTCCTTTCTCTAATTATAGGTCACATCCTTTCCATTGGTCCAATTGACATAGTACTCCCTTTCCAAGCCTCCAACACTCTTCTCCTGGTTGATCAAGCCAACTGTGGGATATCCCTACTCCTTCTCCCCACCCCACGTAACTTCCCCCTCTTCCCAATTCAAATGAATTTGCTCTGGGCACAGAATTTCTATTTCTGCCAGGAGTTTCAATTCTTCTCAGACTATTCAACTTGTTTCTGAATTTTCTTTTATTAAAAAGGAACTATCGCTGAGTCATTCTCCACATACTGGAAAGGGGTTCCCCAAGGCCTTTGACACATCAACATTTGGATGTTTTCCAGTGAGTCAAGAAATTATCAGTTCCTTAGCATATGTTAGGCGTTGGGATGAACTTAAATCACTCTCATTACCACCTCCCCTTTCCTTTACATGAATTGAAACTGTGCTTAGCTCCAGGGTCAGGCACTCACAGCTGCTGCTCAAGAATAAGATCAACCACAGAATATATAAACGCACAAATACACACGCACACACACACACACACACACACACACACACACACACTTCCCTCATCTTCCCTGTTTCCTGGTGAAATATGATGTTAAATAAAGTAATAAAGTGGTAAAGGCCATTACGTGTGCATACTACATGCTGTGTTCATGTTTGGCATTTTCCTTTCCTTGGAACCATTGCCCTGGTTGTTTTCCTTTTCATCTCCTAAGATTTGATTACACCCAGAGCTTCCCCATGGATCACTTCCTGTTTTTTCCCTGATCTCCTTCTTTCTTGTGTCCTTCTTCCCAAGTCTTTGTCCTTCTTTCCAACAGTTCCTACTGCTCTGCTTGTATCTCTCAGTGTCCAGTGCAATGCCTTGCACACAGTAATTAATCAATATTTGTTAAATTTTAAAGAAGGAAAAAGGAAATCAAAAGGGGCAGTGGATGAGTGATTTAGAGACAGAATAAATATTAGCAGGTATCTAGTTCAACTCTCTAATTTTACAGATGAAAAAACAGGCACTGAGAAATGGAACCTGGAGTCACACTGTTTTAGAGGCAGGATTTAAACCTGACTTTATTTGATTCCAACCCTGTCTCTCTATCTACTAGACCACACAGTAAAAACAAACCAGAGAACAAATACAGGGTTGGAGGAATAAATGAGTTTTTCTCTTTGCCCAGATCTGCATTTCATTTATAAAGTCTAGGGATTATCATGACAGAATTGGAAGCTGATCAAGGCTATTAAACTGAGATGAATTAATTTTTTTTTTAATGGCACCAATTGCATGATTTGGCACAAGCTAGGACATGGTTTGCCAGAGAGGTCATTGGACATTCAGCTTCCCTACAATACAGGCATATGACCAGCATAACCATTTCTTATAGCAACCAATTTCCCTCATGCCAGTGGATTACGAGAATAAAACTTGGTTAAGAAAAAAAAACACTGCACAACTGCTCATAAAAATATGAACCTATTTTACAGGCGTCATTTACTACTTTGTCGGTTTAAAATACATTTATATTCAAAAAGAAAACTCATTTATCTCTAACAAGTACTTTCCTTTGGAAATATTTATTTTATAATACTTTAGAATTTGTAATTCTCATAATTATGTTTTCAGATCACTAACACTCTGCCAAGTACAGCTTTTCTAGTGAACAAGAAGCTACATCAGCTAGCACCAGTAGCATTTTTTTAATGGATGTAAATAGAGCTAATATAATACAGCAGTGAGAAGAGCAGTATTGGCCTCTGTTCTCTCTGTGATATTTATTAGTTATGTGAATTCTGGAAAGTCACATTCTGTAAGTACCCTGTGCAATTCTCTAAGATTATAAGTCTGCATGAGGTGAAAGATTCTGTACAAGGAAAGTCCTACATCAAAGCTGTAATCACAAGTCTGGACTCTTCCTTTGTACTTTCTCTCTCTCTCTCTCTCTCTCTCTCTCTCTCTCTCTCTCTCTCTCTCTCTCTCTCTCTCTCTCTCTCTCTCTCTCTCTCTCTCTCTCTCTCTCTCATTGCCAAATATGGTTAAGGTGGATAAGGATAAGAGAAAATGAGAAATGGAATTCTAAGATCTCTTAAAAACTTTAAAAAACCCAATAACATCCTTCTTGTATTAAATGGATCAAAACCTCACAGATTTACATTAATTAATGAAGGATGAAATAAAAATGTCTATTTGAATTTGGAAACATCTACTCTATGGAATTATGTCATATATGTAAAAGAATATTCTCTATGTCAAGTAAAAATACAAAATGATATACAAATTTTCAATAATTTCTGCTAAATCATTTGCAAACAAATGTCTTCCTAATCTAACTTTTAAGTAAGAACTAGAATTTATTGGCGATAAGTACATGCATTCTTTGAAAACTTCTAGAAAGATTTTACTCTGCAACTAAATACTCCTTTTGCTTTTTTGCTTACACTGAGCATTGCTCAGTTATGTCACAGATGACATAAAGACATGTAACAGCCCAAGTCCAGGACCCTTATCATAATTTCTACACATTTATATTTACTTCTGGGGGAGAAAAAACATTTTGACAGTTCAGAAGATAGCAAATTAAATAAACCCAGTGTGGAGAATATAAACACATCAAAAAGAAAGAAAGGAAGTCTCAGCTCTCAACATTCTAATATTCTAAGTAAGAGTCTAATGAAGGAATCTGAGAGGGACTGCATTTAACAGGAGAGGGATAAGACACCCACGTGGTGGCATGGTGAAACAATTCAGAAAGTCACAAGAAGTCCAGAGGAAGAAGTGAAAATTTGAACACAGGGCTAGCCTGGGCACTTCCTTAAAATGGCAGTTATGGAGAAGAGTTGACCAGAGGACCTGGAACAGGGGCTGAGAAATCTTCTAAAATGAAAAGGCAATAGAAATGGCAGCATCATACAGAAAATGATGAAGAGCCTTAGAATTATGCTACTAAAGGATGAGATGAAACAGGTCTGTATAACATGCAACCTGCCTGCCAAAGGTTTTTGGGTGGTCCTGAAAAATGGTAGAGAATATAAAAGAAAGTAGAGATGTAACAGGTGCTTTGTCCATGCCCCACTGATTGTGAACATAGGACACAGGACCGCTCTGCATGGCATGCCCACATCAGAGAAGGCGCTGTTCTCTATGAGCAAAGCAGAACTGAAGCAGCTCAAAGTAAACAGAAAATGTGTAAATTTAGAGAATCCACTCTAAATGTTCACACTGACTATTTGTGCCCAACCTGTGATAGAGCATTCCAGGTTCATATGGGTCTGATAGCCACAGTGGGACACATTGAAACTTGACTCTAGCATAGTGATGTCATTTTGGTCCTCCAATCATTTGGTCCAACCAACCATTGTGCCCATCTGTAAGGGCAAGAAAAGTAGAATCTTTTGCTGTTTTTGTTTCAGTATAATCAATAAGTATAATGCCTCTGATTGAATCTTGCCTTCATCAACCAAGAGTCTTTACTAGGAGTACAGTACAGAAACAAAAGTTACTTTAACTAGAAACATCATTTGTATTTGTATTGTTAATGTGATTAAAGATCTTCCCCACCCATTAATGGGTCTGTCCATTAAGGGGAGTTTGATTAGGGAAAATTTATAGGAAAGCCCACACCTTATGTTAATGAGGCACTGGCTCTCAAGGGTTAGGATGCTCTCTGTCTCTAAAAAAGATATAAATACTCTAAGAGTGCTTTTTTACTTTAGGGGCTTAGTTTTTGAAAGAAGCTTTGTGTGCCAGAAGAGACTCTTGGAAGCCACCAAGGAGCCCCCCAGTTTTGAAAACACAGATGTTGGTGCTTCCCTCTCTGGCGACTATGGTCAGACAGTTGGACCTGTGTGTTGATTTGTAATATATGTATTGTTTATGTCAGGCCATTTGGAAGCGCTATCTGTTGATTTCCTGAACTAAGTGAATGATGTATGTGCTTGATTAAATGAGATTGTTAATCCTTCAAAAGTTGCCTTTCCTTTTAGAGAAGCATATCAAGGAAACTGTGATAGCAGGCCCCCTTGTATATGCTGGGGTGCTTAGTGATACACCATCATGTAACTTAGTGGTTAGGTTACCACTGTACACTCTCTCCTATTTGTCACATGACCTGTGACAACCAACCGTCATCAGTCTCTCTCTAGTCTGAGAAGAGTGAGTCGTACTTTTTTGCTGTACTGTAGATCGTTACTGGCATTGAACAGGGGCAAAGTGAACGCAGCCACTTGTCAGTGCAGCTAACACCCACTATGTGATGAACAGCTACAATGTTGCTCCCTCGCTGCACAGCTGCCCTGCCAATGAACGTGAGTGTCTAGCACTCTTTCCAAGATCAGATACTCAGTTCAGTATTTCTTTTCATGTGAGCAGTTGTCGTGGAAATGTCTTCGTTCTAACATTAAAGTTTCTGGGGTGACTTTTTTTTAATATAAATTTATTTCTTTAACTTTTTACATTCATTTTCACAAAACTTTGGGTTCCAAATTTTCTCCCCTTTTATCTCCTCCCCCCCCCCAATACACCAAGCATTCTAATTTTCCCTATCACCAATCTGCCCTCTCTTCTATCATCCCTCCCTTCTCTTGTCCACATCCTCTCTCTTGTCCTGTAGGGCCAGATGACTTTCTATTCCTCATTAACTGTATGTTTTATTTCCTAGTAGCAACAACAATACTCAAAAGTTATTCCTAAAACTTTAGGAATTCCCCATCCCTCCCTCCCCATCCATTCCCTTTGGGAAGGCAGGCAATTCAATATAGGCCTTATCTGTGTAGTTTTGCAAATGACTTCCCTGATAGTCGTGTTGTGTAAGACTAACTGAATTACCCTCCATCCTATCCTGCCCCTCATTGCTTCTATTCTCTCTTTTGATCCTGTCCCTCCCCAAGAGTGTTGACTTCAAATTGCTCCCTCCTCCCATTGCCCTCCCTTCCATCATCCCTCCCACCTTGCTTATCTCCTTCTCCCCTACTTTCCTGTATTGTAAGATAGGTTTTCATACCAAAATGAGTGTGCATTTTATTCCTTCCTTTAGTCGAATGTAATGAGGGTCAACTTCTTGTTTTTGTTTTTGTTTTTCTCAGCTCTCCTCTTTTTCCCTCCACTAAAAAGTCTCCTGCTTGCCTCTTGAATGAGAGATAATTTACCCCATTCCATTTCACCCTCTCTCCTCACACTACATTTATCTCTTACCATTTACCTTAATTTCTTTTAAGATATGGTCCTATCCTATTCAATTCACTCTGTGCTCTCTGTCTCTGTATGTGCATGCATGTGTGTATGTGTGTGTGTGTGTCTGTGTATGTGTGGTCCCACCAACTACCCAGATACTGAAAAGTTTTAAGAGTTACAAATATTGTCTTTCCATGTAGGAATGTAAACACTTCACCTTTGGTAAGTCCCTTATGACTTCTCTTTGCTTTTTACTTTTTCATGCTTCTTCTCATTCTTGTGTTTGAAAATCAAATTTTCTTTTCAGCTCTGGTCTTTTCATCAAGAATGCTTGAAAGTCCTCTGTTTCATTGAAAGACCATATTTTCCCCTGAAGTATTATACTCAGTTTTGCTGGGTAGGTGATTCTTGGTTTCAGTCCTAGTTCCTTTGACTTCTGGAATATCCTATTCCAAGCCCTTCGATCCCTTAATGTAGAAGCTGCTAGATCTTGAGTTATCCTGATTGTATTTCCACAATACTGGAATTGTTTCTTTCTAGCTACTTGCAATATTTTCTCCTTGACCTGGGAATTCTGGAATTTGGCCACAATGTTCCTAGGAGTTTCTCTTTTTGGATCTCTTTCAGGCGGTGATCGATGGATTCTCTCAATACTTATTTTGCTCTCTGGTTGTAGAATGTCAGGGCAGTTTTCCTCGATAATTTCATGGAAGATGATGTCTAGGCTCCTTTTTTGATCATGGCTTTCAGGTAGTCCCATAATTTTTAAATTGTCTCTCCTGGATCTATTTTCCAGGTCAGTTGTTTTTCCCATGAGATATTTCACATTCTCTTCCATTTTTTCATTCTTTTGGTTTGGTTTTGTGATTTCTTGGTTTCTCAGAAAGTCATTAGCCTCCAACTGTTCCATTCTAATTTTGAGAGAACTATATCTTCAGTGAGCTTTTGAACCTCTTTTTCCATTTGACTAATTCTGCTTTTGAAAGCATTCTTTGCCTCATGGGTTTTTGAACTTCTTTTGCCAATTGAGTGAGCCTATTTTTGAAGGTGTTATTTTCTTCAGCATTTTTTGGGTCTCCTTTACCAAGGTATTGACCCGTTTTTCATGCTTTTCTTTCATCTCTCTCATTTCTCTTCCCAGTTTTTCCTCTACCTGTCTAACTTGATTTTCAAAATCCTTTTTGAGCTCTTCCATGGCCTGAGCCCACCGGACATCCACCTGGGATGTCTGGGATATAGAGGCCCTGACCTCCACGTCTTTCCTGGATGGTAAGAATATTTCCTCGTCATCAGAATTGAAAGGCGGGAACATTTGCACCTGCTCAAAGAAGCTCTCTATAGTCTTATTTTTCTTCCCTTTTCTGGGCAGTTTGCCAGCCAGTTATTTGACTTCTGAGATTCTGTCCACCCCCGCCTAGATCTGCCCAGCTAGTGCTTGGGGTCTGAGATTCAAATGGGCTTTCTGCGGCAGGCGGGGCTGCTATTTAATGTGAGCTTGAGTTCTGGTGCTCCGGTAAGGACAGGGCCAACATCCAGGCTCAGTTCCCTTAGGGGCTTTATGCAGAGACCTTCAGTAATGGAGCGGGTGGGGGCAGGGCTGCCTCCCAGGCTCAGTTCCCTCAGGTGGTTTATGCAGAGACTTTTGGTAATGGCCCTGAACTTCTGCCTGCTGCTCTGGGAGTCCCAGGCCGCCACTGCTGCCTCTGCTGCTGCCTCTGCCACTGCCTCTGCCACTGCCTCCCGAGGGGGCCTGAGTCACAGAGACACCCCGCTCCCCTCTCAGCCAGCCCAGATGTCTCTCTCACTGACCTGTAACGTCTGTGGACGGAGGGACCTTCCTGGCCACTGGAGATTCCATCCCTGAAGCCTGCTTGGATCTGCTTCTCTGGGGCCACCTGGCCAGGGCAGCTCAGGGGTGGACTCCACTGTCAGGAGTGCGACGGAGCCCTGGGGATGGCTCTCCAGAGCTCTCTGGAACAGAAATCTTTTCCACTGTGTTTCTGTGCACCTTGCAGTGCTCCAGAATTTGTGGGGAGCTGTTTTTGCAGGAAATATATGGGCTGTGGGTTCAGAGCTAGCATATGTGAGTCTTTCTACTCTGCCATCTTGGCTCCTCCCCCTGGGGTGACTTTTTAAAATGGGCAATAAAAAGAAATGAAAGATAGAATAAGAACGTAGTGTTTGTTTACTTACACAAGAGACACAATATTTGTTTTGTTTGGCAAGAAGTAATAACTGTTCCAAAGGAATACAATCTTTGTTACCATTTCAAATCAAAACTTCTTGACTTAAGGATGGACACCAATAAAAAACAAATTAAAGCATCCAAATTGTTGAAAAATTTCAGTGGTAAACAACGTTTTTTCAAGAAAGTAAACTCAGAAAATGAATCAACTACTAAGGTTAATTTTCAGATTTCTAATGAAATTGATTTCAGACATGATTTTGGAGTACAATAAAATGATTGCTGACAAGAAATATGTAAATGGTAAGAAAACCTGAAAAATGTATTAAAACTTGCACTACTTAGCAAAGTGGATTTTTAACATTAATGTGATTTCTTGATAAACATTTTAAGTAATAAGTATCATTAATTGATATTAATTTAAATTCCCCATTTTTAATATGATTTATTTGCAAGATAGTTTCATCATTAACTTTACTTGGAAAGTGAGCTTCTAGAAATCCAATGAAGTCTGTTTTAAATTTGGTCCCTACCTATTTTCAAGTTGGGCAGGTCTGAGATAAAGGAACTGAGGGTGTTGTGCTTGAAGAAGAGAACACTTAGGCAAAGACATAATAGCTGTCCTCTAGTATTTAAGGGCTATAATGTGGGGTGGGTGGGGGAGGATTTAGACTCTTCAGAGGGCAGAACTGACAACAACAGGTTAAAGAGAAACTGATTTCTGCTAAATAAATGTAAAGAATAAATTAATAATACTTAGAGATGACCAAATGTGAAATGAACTTTCTTGTGAGGTAGTGGGTTCCCTTTCAGGAAAGACCTTTGAATAAAATAGCAATGACCCCTTGTCAGACATATTGGGAAGGAATTCAAATTTAGGTACAGATTCTATTGAATGGTCTCTGAGGGTTCTTTAACTGAGTTTCTGTGAGTCTCTAACACATGAAAACAATAAAAAAAAAACCTATCATATTCTGCCTAAGTCATTTCTGCCCAGTGTTTGGTAACCTAATTCTTTTAATACACCATCGTATGTTATGGTTTCAAATCACTTCATTGTCCTTCAGATTGTCAGTATCTTTTCTTTAATTTGATTTTACGAGTTGAGCAGACTTCTTTTACAACATCACTACATCAACATCCCTAATATGGAAATATGTTTTACATGATTGCACATATATAAAATATCAAATTGCTTACTATTTAGAGTGAAGGGAGGAAAGGGAAGAAGAGAGGAAATTTTGGAACTCATTTTTTTAAATGAATATTAAGATTTGTCATTATATATAACATTGGAAAAAATAAAATACTTTTTACATAAAAAAGAATTGAGTAGAATAATCCACATATGGTCTGAGAAGATCCAGGAGGATGCAGAATTATTATTTAACTTGTTTTGAACAATTGCGCTGCTGTTAATTGTTCCCTAAGATTGCATTGAGAGTTAGCACTGCACGATAGACAGAGACTTGGCCTTAAGGCCAAGAAGGCTCAGGTCCAAGTCCTGCCTTTAACACCCATTTAACTGTGTGACCCTAGGAATGTCACATAATTTCTCATGGCTTCCAGACAAACTCGCAGATTAAAATTGCTGATTTGCAGTGATAGAGGAAATTTCTTAAATTTCCCTACAATTCCAATTCCAGCCCTGTTCAGGTCCCCCAATCTGCAATTTTTTTTTTTTTTTTTTTTTTTGCTGTGAAATCATGTTCTTCACCCTTACTGAGTTTATAATCTACTAAATGAAAGTATAGTCAAGGGGATTTTAGGCTTGAGGATAAAGAAATGAATGGAAAAAGCAGTTAGTAAATGCTCATTATGTATAAAGCACTACAAAAACAAATGCAAGAAGTAAATAGCTCCAACCTTCAAGGAGGCTACAAGGAGGGGCAACACCTGGGCAGAGGTGTCCAGGGAAGGTCATTTTGGTCTGGAAAGTCACAGGGCAATTGCCATTGTAACAATGGCAATATTCATTTGATTATGGTTCCAGAAGTGGAAAGCACCGTGTGTGAAAGGTATGCCTATTGACGAGTTGACAGTAAGAAGATGGCCAGAGTGTAGAGTGAGGCATGGTTGGAGCCAGCCTGTCCCTAGAAGGTCTTGAGAGGCACTTACCAATGAGGATAGCACAGCTCTGTCAGAGGGTAGGAATTCTAGAGCTGAGAAGCTATGTGCTCCAGGGCACACTGATCTAGAAGTTATTGTGACTGTGTCAGAAGAAAAGAATTTGTCCAAGGAACAGAGTGGGAATCTGGACACGTGTTTGAGATCTCATTTTGATGCTCAGTAGATGTGTTACTTTGAGTAAGTTGTCAAATTGATTTTAACCTTCACTTCTTCGCCTGTAAAATGGGGATAATAATATTTTCATTTCCGTATCAACTTTGTTGTGAGAAAGGTGCTCCATAAACTTTAAAGTGCTATGTAAATAAATTATTAAAATCCCAGTCTTTTTTTCAAATGAATGTCCCTCTCCCATATTGTATCTATGTAGTGATTTCAGATTTAGATTTATCCCAATTTCATATCTTTTATTGGATTTTACCACTTGTTCTAACCTGTTGCCATCTTTATTGAACTCCAACTCTTTTATCCAGTATGTTAGCTATTTCTCCCATCTTTCCATCATCTGCAAATTTGATAAGAATTTCCAAGTCACTGATTAAAATGTTGAAGTAAAATTGAAATGAAAATATCATGACAAAGCTAAAGAGATAAAAAGTTTTTTTTTTTCAATTTATAGGGAAAAACTTGTCTATTCTTAATAGTAGTTGAATATTTGTGATAGAAAGGAAAGAAGGGGAGGGAAGGAGAAAGGAAAGAAAAGAGAAAGGCAGAAAGGGAGGAAGGAAATGAATGAAATCAATAGAAGGTAATTTGATAGTAGAAATATTTTTATCCAGCAATATGGTATCTTACACACAATAAAAGCTTAATAAATATTTATCATAAATGAAGAAAATGTCAAGCATTCAGCATGGACACATATTTTTTTAACCTGAAGGGATAAAGTAGGTTTTAGTTCATAGAAATTATGCCATTCACCAGTGTAGTAAATATAAATACATGCTCCAGATTGAAATTATTTATTCTGCCCCATTTTAATCAACTCGAATAACTTTCTTAAATCATGCAGTTGGCTAATTATCTAAGTTGAAGGAATTAAGTCAGATTATCCAACTTCAAAATGACTTAACCAACTAAACTCAAGAAAACTTTTAGATATGTCTTTTAATTATGCCAACGGTAACAGGCTTTTGACTGGTTATAGAGCCAGATGTCGCTAAAATCAAAATCTAGAATATACTTATATATAACACACAGCATCTTGCATCCTTCCTTCCTTCCTTCCTTCCTTCCTTCCTTCCTTCCTTCCTTCCTTCCTTCCTTCCTTCCTTCCTTCCTTCTTTCCTTCCTTCCTTCTTTCCTTCCTTCCTTCCCTTTGTTCTTTTCTCTCTCTCTCTCTCTCTCTCTCTCTCTCTCTCTCTCTCTCTCTCTCTCTCTCTCTCTTCCTCCCTTCTATCTTGTTTTGATTCCCTCTTCCAATTCTATTCTCTTTCACATCCTTCTATCCCCTCCCTGAAACACAAAGAATGTTGGGAGAATTCTGGGACTCTCTACAAATGACTTTTCAGAGACTTAATTTTTTTGCTGGCTTGAATAAGTACACAACAGACATAAATCAGCTTGATAAAAATTCCTCTAGTATGTTCCTTTTGCACCAAGGAAAAAGACCAACATAGGTACTAAAACAAATGAGACCTGTAATAAAAACCAAATTCTTTATGATCCAAAGCTGTGAATAGTTTAAGATGAGAGATGTGTACTATTTGAAATGCTTACTTTGAAACTAGCAACTGTGTCTTTCCTCATGTAATTTGTCAGGCTTCCTACTAGCTGCCAACCATGATTCTTATGATTTGAAAAGCAATAAATGCCAATGTTGTCCTTTAATTACCTTGACTGATCTGAAGCTCTCAGTGTGCTCGTCGTAAACTACAAATTCTATGTGGCAGAAAGCATAATTCAAGTGCTTCTGCATTTTAGTTGTATTCATTGTAAAGCAATGATATTTTCTTCTTAATATAATGTTTATGGAGAAAAAGCCCAAAAAATCCACTTTGAAGCCTCTGCTTCTTAAAAAAATTCATAGTATGTATATCTTAGAATTCATCAAAGACCCTTGAGGAAAAGTTCTCAGGTTAAATGTAAGATCCTTACTAGAAACAAAAATTCTTTAAAATTCCAGTGCAAAATGATCTAAACCAGGCGATCATCAGGGAGAACAGATAACAATGGCTTATAAAGCAGAGTCTTTGGTTGGTGTTTACCTCTGATTTCAGAAATGTGAAAAACACTATACTTCTTAAAGTTGAGTGATTGCCACTCTAATTTGTAGGAATACATCATTAAAAGGAAAATAAAAGTCTAAAAGCATTCTAAATGTTAATCTAAAGTCAAAACACTCTTCCGTGCACTGTATTTTGTATTAAAATATTAGAATGAACTGTGTGTACATAAAGCAAGGTGATATCACTGAAAGAGTCCTTATCTAGCTATCAAAAGACCTAGGTTGTAATTTTTTCTTGATAATGATATTTATTCAGTCAATTCACTTTACTTCTTAATTACATCAATTTCCCTATGTGTTAAATGGGGATTATGCTCTCCATCTGTTGTGAGAATCAAATGAAATAATCACTATGAACATGCTTGGAAAAGCATAAAAAGCTCTAAAGACAGGAGATAGTGTTAATTGACCGATCAAGCATGAGAAATAACAAATTAAAACCCTTATATCCCCTTCACCTAGTTTCAGGCATTCACATTTTGCAGCTGTCAGTAAAAATGATTCCAACAGTTTCTATACTAGGAGGGTCAAGAGGGGATCTTTATGTTGATGGTCAGGAAAACACTAAAAGCAGAACATTCGTATATAGGAATTTAGTCAACGTAAGGCAAAGGTCTGGTCTATGTCCCTTTGTTTTCTATAAACAGTCTGGTCTCTAGGCTAATGCTTTTTGATTGTGGACAAGAGCTAATCTAACAGGGAAGCAAATTAACTGTAGAATTCATGCACAGAAGCCAAATATAACAAAGACTATAAAGACAGTTGACCTTTTATTCAATAACTAGTTCACCAAATATTTGGTAAATGATTTAAAAAATATTATTATGTGAAGAATGGGTCAGTCATCTTGGCAGAGAGGTAGGGGTTAAAGGTGCAAAATGCGGCATACACAACCAGATATGAACATGTCAGTTTTGCTCAGACACTTTTCTTTGTAACAAAGGAATTTCCATTATGTATCTATATGTGTACGCATATGCTTATGTGCATGTGTTATGAGAACTTTGAAAATGACTATAGTATAACAGAGAAAAGTCTCCAGTAAATTTTTTATAAAAGAAAAAAGGATGGGTTAGTATCCTTAAGAAAATAATATGGCTTTTACTATTTAAAATTTACAAAAAATAGTTCAAAAACAGTATAATCTTCTCTATTTGGCCTATCAGTATAAGTTCTTGACATTCTTAATCAAGAAGTAATAATATATTTTTGAAAATGGTTTATTAGATATTATCATATGGAGCATATAGCATGTGGAATGACCTTTAAAAAATGGGCTCTTTCCTGACCCTTTCAAAGGCAAATATTGTAAAAGATTTCCCTTGTGATGATACATTTGATGCTAAGAAAGAACCAATTGATATAAAGATAAGTTGCTGTATAAGGAATAAACTGATTATCTGAAGTAGTCTGCAGGGAGAAAATCTACAGCATCTACCTTAGCATCAATTTCTTCATGCTGTGATGGGTTCCTCCTTCATTAAGGATCACTGTTAGCCAAGTCATCAATTCTGTAACTGAAGGTATAGCTTTTAAATCTTATTTTCTTTTTATTTCCCACTGCCCCTATTCACCATATGCTAAGGTAGATGTTCAATTTATATGCTAATATATGAAGATGTTATGATTTCAACATTGTGAAGGAACTCTCCCATCAGATGAAATTCTCTGTAATTTAGTAGGCAAGTCCTAGAGAGCTGTCTGACGCACAAGGAGTACAAGTAACTTGACCGGTATCTCACAAGAGGCATAAGTAACTTGCCCAGTGTCACATAATCAAGGGTTATCCATGAGATAGGATTGAAGCCCAGGTCTTCTTGACTCCAACTCAACACTGTCCTAGCTGTTATCCTTTGAGATAGAGTACTGGGTCTGGAGTCAGGAAGATCTGTGATGTGAGACACTGGGCAAGTCACAACCTTAGTTTCCTCAACTATTAAATGGGGATATAATAGTACCTAGTACTCAGGGTAGTTGTGATGACCAAATGAGATAATATTTGTAAAAGCACACAATGCCTGGCACATAGCAGGTGTTATATAAATGCTTATTACCTTCCCTTGATCTTATGTTAAATTGACTCTATAGAATATATATCAGGCATTCACTTATTGATACATTAATTGATTATCCTGAGAAATTAGGTGTTTGTTGAATACAGTATTAAGTTCAAGCCCCAGAATTAAGCCTATGAGATAGCTGTTGTTACCATCTTACCTTATTGTTCTGGGAATGAAATCAGAGATTTAGGATTGAAAGAAACTTCAGATATCACCTAGCCCAACCCACTCATTAAATAATTGAAGAAACTGTAGGTTAAAGTGACTTGACCAAGATCACAAGGGCCAGGTCCCCTGATTGTGAATATTTGCCCTCATTGTACTAAAAGTGGTGTGCAAGAAAAGGACAGCTCACGACTGTCAATGTCACCTGAAGTATTTTTCTGAAATGGTAGAACACAATTGCAGTTGGTCTACTCCTACCCTTTTAAAAAATCATACTTTTTCATATCTAATTTGTCATTTAACTCTGAAATAAAATGACTTTAAAAAATCTTTGGAAGGTAACTTAGATTTTGGGGTAACATAGGGGATAGAAAACTGACCTTAGATCCAGGAACACCTATGTTGTTGCCTTCCCTCTATCTTATCCTGTTTGTGTGATCCTGGGCAAGCTATATAGCTTTTCATCTTTCTACACCAGAGTTAGCATACACTCTGCTGGATGTAGCCCACAATGCTCCTGAGTGTTGCCTGAACCATATTAAAATGTAATTGGAAAATAGTTAACAAAATAAATAAAAATACTGTAAAACACAGATAATATAATATTACATTGTAAAACTAAGTCAACATATGGTCCACAGGGATCTCTATGTTCTGTTGGTTTAGTGAACTGTATTTCTAAGTTTTACCCCATTGTTCTATAAAACATTTTAAGACTATGTACTTTGAAAGAGGTGTCAAAATGCATTAGTATAGGCAGTTTCCTCATCAGGGAGTTCCTTATGTTAATGAAATCACAGATTCACAATGATGATGCACTTTATCCATCCTCTGACAGAGAGTCATGAACTCAAGATGTAGAATAAGACATGTATTTTTGGATATCACCAATGTGGGAATTTGATTTTCTTGACTATACATATTTGCTACAAATATTTTAGTTTTATTCCACCTGGGGTATGTGTGTGAGGAGGGGGTGTAGTAGGGCAAGGGGGTCAAAAAAAGAGGAAAAATTTCATCTTAGCATTTTTTTTTAGAAATAAATAGATTTCAACAGGAAACACAGATGAATTGGATAGCTTCTAAAGTTACATGTTGAAGTTATTAAATACTTAGAAAGAAAAAGCAAACTGTACATAATAGAGATTAATGGTTTTTATGGATAATCCTTTTTGTGTTCTGCTACATATAGGGAAATAATCACTTTTTTAGATGTTTATTGAATTCTTTCGGGGAGGGGGTACTCCATGTTGGATGGTCCTGTACCAGAGTCTCCCCTGTCTGACAATCGATTCCAAAGTTCTTCAGAGAAACCTTGAAAGAATCTTTCTATCACTTTTGAGTTCTGTGTGTTTGCCCTGCATCTGCACCAAAGAGGGTGCTGTGCTCTAATAGCAAAGGAGAATTGCAATAACTCAAAAGAAACACGAGATGCACAAATTTAGAGACATCTCCACCCTGTTGTAGAGCCTATATTGAGCCTGTATTGGTCCTATCAGCCACAGTTGGATACGCTGCGCTGTACCTTGACCCCAACATAGTGATGTTATTGGCTCCTCTTCAAGAACGGACAACTAACTGAGTTCAGAATAAAAAATAAAATCACAGGTCCAACCTCTATCCTTCTCTACTATGTTAAGCTCAAATTATGAACTCCTCATGGTGAGACCTTTATCATCACAATTTATACCTATAGACCAAGTACCCCAGTTCTAGTCTAGAGACAATCTTTGCATTAAAAAAATTCCTCTCAGGCACTGACATAGCAAAATACTTCATAGCTCCTTACTGGCCATATAGAAAATGTCTCCTGCAAACTAAAATCAGAACTTGAAGAAAAAAATACTTTCATGGAGGGCCTCTAAAATGAAACCTTTAAAGTATTTCATCTGAAAAATGTTCCATATAAAACCAATACATTTGTATTGCTTTTGGTCTTGAGTCAAGACCAGGATTGACAACTAGACTTGCCTTTTTTCACTGACCTTAGGAGGATGCAAGTGTTAATGAGTCAATAACTTTCTTACAGGATGATTCAGTCATCCCCTAATGAATTATGGGTTTGGCAGGGAATGGTGAGTAGGGCCATGCCATCTCAGAGGAGGAAATAAAAGTGAGAGAATTAAAATGACTGAAATCATATTGGAAAATCTAGGAGGAAATAAAATCAACTTTTGGTTGACCAAGGTTGGCATTCAATAAATCCTTTTTTGGATTAGTGGAATAACCAAACAAGAAATCAATGTGATTGACTGCAAGAGAAGACTCATATGTATGGTTAATGAAATGGTAAGATAACATTCACCAAGGAAGAAGAGATGACTGAAGATCATGCGAAATAAATAGTAATATGATGGAGACAATTTTAGGAATGGTTTTGGAAATGTCATTCTTTTTCTTCATTTTCAATTTCAATTTTGATGTTTAGATAATAACAGAGGACAGAAAAATATGGAAACAATAAGAGCACTGATGAGATTACAGTCATTCATATATCATTCCCCAGACCATCTTCTGACCTCATTACTTCCTATGCATATAAGTGCAATTCAGAATTTCTCTTTTGAGTCTTCTTCTGTAATATCTGTTCATTCATTTATTCCTTCATTTGACAAATAATTAAGTGCTCCCTTTGTGGAAGGTGGTAAACTCTGTACTTATAAAAGCAGAGGAGATACCAAGATGATTACAGGTACAGTCCCTGAGTTCATGGAAATTATAATCTGGTAGAAGAGCTAAGCATGTACAAAAACACCTGTAATACGCAGAAGAATGGGAGTACACAGTAAGAGCAAGAGAAGCAACATACTTTCGTAATTCAAAAGTGGGAGAAATGACTTTGGACTATGGGTCCAAGGATTTCTAACTGGAGGAATGCCTTATGAATTGAGCTGTGTAAATGGTGATAGAATGGAAGAGCAGTCTAGGAGGAGGGGATAGCAAAAAACTCAGAGGTGAAACACTGTTCAAATAATACTGATAAATTAGAGTTGTGGAAGAGAAAACTGAAATTATAGCTTTAGAAATAAAATTTTTGGATTTGCAAATAAAATCATAAAGAATTATGAATTTGAAATAAAAGTTTATACACTTCATTCTCTAGGCAGTGGGAAACCTCAAGACATTTGAGCAAGGGGAATAAAGTGGGATTTTAAGAGATGCACATGTATAGGATAACTCTAGCATGCAGTATGGGATGGAGGTGGAGGGAATGGAGTATCAGAAAACAAACTGGACAATTATTTAACAATACAGGACAGATGTAACAGGAACCTGAACTCTATTTTAATTATAAGTCAAAATCATGATAACACTTTTATTAATCATCTTGAGGTTTATAATGCTATTTTAAATCTTATCAGCATTTTAAAGATGAAGAAACTGATAAGCATTAAGATTTAACATCTTGCCTTGTAGATATTAAAATTAGGATTTGAACCGCACTCTCCTGATTCCAAGTCCAAGTCCACTACTCTCTCCACTGTACCATAATGCCTCGTGAAGTGTGAGAAATAGAAAGAGTTTTAGAGTAATGGAGAAAATATTAATAATGGAATTTAAACCTTAAAACATTTTGGTGTATTCTCAGAGATTGATTGTTCAAGATTTACCAGCTTTTCTCTGAGCATAGGTGACCAGTAGGATGACAAAAATAAGGAAGCTAGGAAGAAAAGGACATTTTGAGGGGAAGCTGATAAGTTTAGTTTTAAGTATCATCAGAATATTCGGCTATAATGACAACACCCATTTAATTTCTTCTTTATTTAAAGGGCTGAGTTAAATAAAATAAAATTGCTGAAACAACACTGGAAGTGAATGACTGTGTAACAGTGCTATAGCACAATTTTATGACTTCATGACAGGTTTTGTTGTATGCCTGTAGAGATGCTGTACACTTTTTAGAGTCACTTTTAAAAAATCCTGAACAACACTTTATCTCTTCCTCACTGAGTACAACTGAGATTCTATAATAGGGGAATTTAGTTGGCAAAGTAATTAAGTTCAGTGGCAGAAGGGCAGTTTTAGAACGATATTGTTCTGTTTTACAAGTTTTTGTAATGGGAGTTAAAAATCTTCCCAGCCCATTAATAAGCCTCAAGTGGGGCAATTAAGGGAAGCTTGATTAGGGGAGTCATGTTTCCTAGGCCCACACATTTCGTTGCTTTTTAATGAAGCATTGGGTCACTGGGTTGTGTTATGCCCCCCAGCTCTGAAAAGTGTATATATACTCTGAGGTGAGGTTTTGCTTTGGGACTCAAATCACTGGAAGAATGTTTGTGTGATTAGGTCAGATGAGACTCTGGGAAGCCACTAAGGAGCCCTCAGCCCCTTTGAAAACAGGTGTTGGTACCTTTCTCTCTGGTAACTATGTATGGATTGTCTATGTCAGACAGTTGGAAACCCTGTCTGTTGGTCTTTCTGTTTGTTTGTATTTTCCCTTAAGTTCGGGGTGCTGACTTCCTCATCCCCAACTAAGTGAATGATTTATGTGCTTGATTAAAGTAAGATTGTTTACTCCTTTTAAAGCTGCTTTCCTTTTAGAAAAGTAGGTCTAAGAATCTGTGCAGCAGGCCCTCCTTTGTATGCTAGGGCACTTGCTGGTACAATTTTACATATTACAATTCTACTGTGCCAAGACAAATCTGAGATACAGCAAGACCTTGGACTGCTTACTCAGTCATCAAAGATTAAGTTAAAATCAGCATAGTTTTAGTATTATATGTATTTAATAATATCATTCTTTGAAATTTTTGGCTGTCTATATTTTCTCTACATGGTAACTATTGGTCACTTCTAATTAAGAAGAACAACTATAAATGTGAGCTTATTGAAGCGAATAATCCCTGAGTATGAAAGAGGAATGTCAACAGGCAACTTGTTTTTGTTCAGGTCAAAATGGTACCATTTGGTATTATTTCCTAACAAGGACCTTACTTCAACTCATATTTTAAACAGGAGGTCATTGAGACTCAGATCTTCCTTTATGGTTTTTCTAAAGCTTTATGCCCAAATGGAATGATAAAAGAAAAGGATGCCAACACTGGATTGAAGAAGCACATTTATTAGAAGATTTACTTCCTATTGAATAATCAAGGATTAGCTAGGCAAATCTGATTCAACTAAGAGGAAAAAAGGACATACTTCAGATTCAGAAAGACCTTCATTACATTCATGCTTCTGACCCATGCTGAGTTTTAGAGAGTCAGATAATCTTAGTACCAACCTATAAAGCACAGAATAATTTTCTGCTTTCATTGGGAGAGGTAGTTCCATCACCGAGAATTCACTGCATTGATGAAATCATAGGTCCAGGCTCCTTACTCTATGCCAATATACAAACACACACACACACACACACACACACACACACACATATAGACACACACGCAGCCTATATGTGAATACCTTTATTCAGTCAGTCAACTAGCATTTATTAAGCACCTGCTATGTACCAGGCATTGTGCTGAGTGTTAGGGATACAGAGAAACAAACAAAAAATAGTGTCCTCAGTTTTACAGTCTAATGTGGCACAAATCTAGTATATGTAGAACAAACTGGATGTGATGAAAGAGGGAAAGCACTGAAATTAAAGAGGACTGGGAGAGACTTCTTACAGAAGTTGGGACTTAGCTGAGACTTGAAAGAGGCCAAGGGAGCCAGGAGGTATAGCTAAACAGGGGGAGTGTTCCAGACATGTGGGATGGCCAGGGAATATGCTCAATCAGGAGTATTGTTTGTGAGAAATAGCAAAGAAGCCAAAAGTCGAAACCAAAATCCTAACAACAGGGCATCTTTCCAGTTTGGGTTCACCTGTAGATAATCAGAGAAACAGGCTTGTCAGTCCTTCAGGTCCTTCCTGGCACCATATATCAAGGACCAGAGTTTAGGGACAGGAAGCTTGGTGTTGAGGTTTGGGTGCTAGTCATGGGCTCATTCATAGGGAAATAGGGTAAGAATATAACTGTGAACAAAACTGTTTCAGTAAATAAACAAAGCAAGAATTGATTACTAGGAAACTAGAATATCAATGTGAATGGGATGCTTAGCCTAAAGAATGAAGTACTGTTATTAATAAAGTACTGCTGTTAATAAGCTATATTTAAGTGCCTGCAGGCTCACAACCTAGAGTTAATATTTTGGTTTTAAGGTTACAGGGACCCAGAGACAAAGATTCAAGCCTGCTTTCATATTCAGCTCAATGCAGTGAGCTGATTATTGGAGGATCATAGATATCTTTGACAGGGAGCATCCTTGATGAAGAACAGCCCTTAATCTCTTAGCTCTTGGGCTTAGGTGCCATATTTCTCCTCTGCTTTTAAGCTTGTTTTCTCACTGGGGAATAGTGGGGGTGGAGAGAATCAAACATTAGTAAAAGCATGGCTAGTCTTCTTTTGTCATCACTTTTGTGGGACTTTGCCTTTTTCAGTGTATTTTTTTTATACAGATGGTGAAGAGATCAATTCTGGGTCTTATTACTGCTACCCATCCACTGAGAAAGGGAGAAAGCAACTAAAGATAGGCATTACTACTGGAGTGTTAAAACCTTGGTCTTTTTATCCATTAACCATAGGCTTCTCTTTTCTGTCACCACACAAAAGGCACTCTTTAAAACTAAAAGATATGCCTTTGAAATTTTCATATAATATCCTTCAGTCATGTTGAGTATGACACTCTATATTCATATCCTTTTGTTCTTTTGCCAAAAAGTTAGAAAAGAAAATATGTTCTCAGATCATAGAAAAGGATATGTAATATATTACATGAAGTCCAATATCCTTATTTTCCAGATGAGGATCTGAAGCCTAGAGAGAATAATAAATAATGAAGGTTACACAGGTGATAAGTACCATAACAAGAATTTGAAACCAGTTCTCCTGACACTAAATGTAGTACTCTTTCTCCTGTATCATGACGTTCCCTTTTCTTCTTTCTGATAATATGTATTTAGGTAATCATGTCACTCTCACCTAAAACTGCATTTTTAACAAATATCCTAGACTGTCTTCATTGGTCTTATTGGAATCCTGTCATCTTTGGAGTTGTTAGGCAGGTCATTGTCTGGAACACCATGTCTTCAGTGCATCTGACATGAATAAATATTTGGCTTTTTAAAACCTATGAACATTTGAATTGAAAGTATTTCTTTAAACACCATCAAAAAAACTTCTCATGAATTTTTATGGTTCTATTTTTTGTTCCTTCTTTCAGTAAATGATGAAAGAAAATGTGTTGGTAAAGAAGTTGTTGTTAAGGAGATGTCATGACTTGCAAGTGAATTGGATTTAAGTGAGGCGGGGTCACCAGTCTAACTCCCTTGTCTGGAGCCATCTGGGTCCAGTGTCAAGATACAGATAAGGATGACTGGAGATGGCCCAGAATCAATCCTTCTTTCCTTTCTCCTTCCCTCCTTCCCTCCCTTCCTCCCTCCCTTCTTCTCTTCCTTTCTTCCTTCTTTCCTTTCTCCCTTCCTCCCTTTCTTTTTTTCTGTCTCCCCTCTCCCTCTGTCCACATAGGGAATCATACCCTTACCTGACAGTGCTCTGCCCAAAGGAATATAAAATTTGATCCCTGAAACCTAGCTAGATATGATGGAGTTTACTGGTGAGATTTCTTTTTTATGGACTACGCCTTAAATTCAAATCACTCTGGTTCATTGATTGGTCAGCAATAGATCCCAGACCAAGTCTTACTTCATCGTTTTTTGGAATCTGCTGACTGAGAGTAAGTGTAAATAACTATTGTTTCTGTTTTGAGCAGAAAGTCTGAGGGTAAAGAAGTATCCCTGGCATTAGCTGTGAGTGTTGGGGCAGGGAGAGGGGGATGCCGTTTGCATTTCTATGTTTTTTCAAAAAAAATTCTAATTTAAGGAAGAGAATGGCTCTAAGAGATACAAATACCCTGTATAGGCACCACCTGCATTCTTATATATAGTATGTTTGGTCTTTTAGATGAAAGGATTTCATGTCAGGTTCCTCAAAAGGCTGTATATTTAGAGTGCAAAACAGTTTACTAGTTCAGACAGCGCCCCAGGGTGTCCAGGTCTGCCCAATGCAGCACTGCTGAAGTTTCTCCCTGCTGCTGCTCCCTGTGCTTCCAAGATCTACATTCTGGGCTTGAGAACCCTCCATCCCCTTCCAGCTTGCAATCTATGGCTGTGATCCTGTGATATACGCAATGAGCATTTTTAACTATATCTATTGCTTCATTCCTCTGTAAAACCAAAATAGACAGACTTTAATTTCTCCATTAAATTGATCACAAAGATTTTCAGATGTTCATATGAGAAATTTTCTTCCTGCTCTACTATCTACAAATGCAACAGTTCAAAACTGCTTTGCATATAACTCTCCAAGCATCATTTTGACAATATTAATAACTTGAGTTAGCATTAACACTTCTATGGGATAAAAAGCTCAAAATTTGATAAGCAACTTTACACAGTGCAAACAATCACTTTGTTGTCCACACACATTTTTGCAAAGTTTGATTTTTCCTTATTAAAGGTATCTAATTATAGAAAAATTCTCTTCTTGCCAATACATTTTGCTTGAATACTTTTGAGGTGTGTCAGCTTATTAAGTTTCAAGTTATATGTAGCTAAAGCATTTTTCCAAAACAAACGTAATGCCCCCTCTATTATCTCTGCTTTCTCACTTATCTTCCCTTTTCCTCTTCCTAGTGGCTGCTTTCCTACTGCTTACAAATATATTTATGTCTCCCCTATCCTCAAAAAACCATAATTTGACCCATCCATCCCCAGCAGCTACCACCAAATACCTCTCCTCCCTTTTGTGGTTAAACTTGAAACCATCTACAATTAATGTCACCGCTTCCTTTTCTCTTATTCCTTTCTTAACTCTCTACAATTCAGCTTCTGACCTTATGATTTAACCTAAACAGTTCACCCTGGAGTTAGCAATGTTTTCTTAATTGTTGGTTAGTAAACATTTGTTAAGTATCTGCTTTGTGCCAGGCACTGTGCTAAGTCTTCAACCTTATTCTTTGACTTCTCTCCAGCTGTTGACACTGTTGGTCAATAAATATCTTCTACTTGATAGGTTTCTATGACATTACACTATCCTAGTTCTCCTACTTTTCTAATCACTCTTTCTTTTTCTCCTTTGCTGCATATTCATACAAGTCATTCCTGTTGATTGTGAATACCCTATCCTTTTCCCCCAAAACTCTTTTCTGGACTCTTTTTTCCTTCTCTATACTCCATAATTTGGTTATACCACCAGTTGCAATGGCTTCAATTATCACTTGTATACTAATTCTTCTCAAAGCTTCCTTGTAGCCCTACCCTCCCACATCTCAGGTGTCCAACAAACATCTTTAACTAAAAGTCAACATGCCCCAAACCAAATTCATTATTTTCTCCAAAAACCCTCCTTTCACATTTCCTTGTTATTTTTGAGGGTACTACTATCCTGTTAGTCGGTCAAATTCATGACCTAGTTTTCATCCCTGATTCCTCACTTGTTCTAAGCACCTATATCCAATTTGCTGCCAAGGACTGTCATTTTTTTTCTTTTGTAACTTCTTTTGTATAGATCATCTTATGTCCTATTACACTCAACTTCCTGGCATAGACCCTCAACACCTTACATTTGGACAACTGCAATAGTCTTTTGCTTATTCTGCCTATCTCAAAGCTTTTCTTAAGCCAGTTCATCTCCCATTTAGCTGTCAAATTAATCTACCTATAGGGAAAATCTAACTATGTAAGACCCCTAGTCAGTGTACTACCATGGCTCACTATCAGTTCCAGAAGAAAATATAAAATCCTCTATTTGACATTTCACAACCTGGATTGTCAGACGTTTTAAAAAATATTTTAAATTTATGGAATAAAACAACCATTTCTATTACATTATATAACAAAAAAGATGATTATATGTGAAACTAAAGTTTTACAATGTGTAACTTGCTATTCCTTTAAAATACAAAAGAGTTATTATGCAAATTTCTTTTTTTCTTCCCTCCTGCCCCCCAGAGATGGCCATCATTAGACAAATATATATATATATATGTGTGTGTGTGTGTGTATGTGTGTGTGTGTATTCATGTATGTAAATATGTATCCATGTGTGTATACGCATATATGTAAAATTATTCAATACATACTTCTATGTATCAGTTCTTTCTCTGGTTGCAGATATCATCTTCATTCATATGTTCTTTATAATTAATTTGAGTAAAATAGTCAAAATGACTTACTCAAAATCATTCTTAAAATAATTTTGCTTTTTGTATATACAGTGTTCTCTTGGTTATACTCATTTACTTCTTCATTATTTTGTCAAGTCTTTTCAAGTTTTTCTAAGATCTTTTAGCTCATCACATCTTATAGCATAGTAGTATGATATCACAATTATATACCACAGTTTGTTCAGCAATTTCCCAATGGATAGTCATCTGTGCAATTTCCATTTCCTTGCCACCATAAAGAGAGCTGCTATAAACATTTTAGAACACATAAGTTATTTTCCTTAATCTTCTTTGGAAATAGACCTAGTAGTGGTATTGCTGAGTCAAAAGTTATAGGTAGTTTAATAACTCTTTGGCCATAATGCCAGATTGCTCTCCAAAATGGTTGGATCAATTCATAATACCAGTAACAACGAATCGGTGTCCCAATTTTTCTATATCCCCTGCAGCACTTTTTGTTTTTCCTTTCGATCACTTCAACTAATCTGGTATTTGTAAAATGATATTTCAAGGTTGTTTTAAATTTTAATTTCCCTAATCAATAATGATTTGGAGCATTTTTTCACATGACTATAAATTGTTTTCATTTCTTCATTGTAAAATTGCTTATCCATATCTTTTGACCACTTATCAGTGGGTTACACCTCCATACCTTTTCAATCTTCTTCCAGTTTACTACTCCCTACCCACCCAGTTAATATACTCTTCAATTGAGTGACCCTGACTTCTTTGATGATACTCTAAAAAGAGTCTCTATCTACTGAATCTGGATATTTTCACAAGCTGTCCTCTTCTTACCTCCATCAGTTTCCCTGCCTTCCTTCAAGTTCTAACTAAAATCCTACCTTCCTTGAGAAGCTTTTCCCAATCCCTGTTAATGTTGATACCTTCCCTCTGAGATTAATTCTAAATTATCCTGCCTGTACCTTACTTGAACATATCTTTTTCATATTTTCACCCCTATTGGACTGTGAGTTCCCTAAGAGAAAGAAGTGTTTTTTCTTTCTTCTTTATCTCCAGTACTTAGCACAGTGTTTATCGCATAATAGGCATTTAATAAATGATATTGACTGACAATGCTTATTCATCTCCATCAGTAACATGCCTTGTCAATCATACATGATACATCATCTTTACCTTTAAGATTGCACCGCAGACATAGACTAATGTCAGAAAAGCTTTTAGTTATTTTCTTTATATCTTTTTTCTATCTTTCTATCTTTTTTCTAATAGCTTTACTTTTCTTAAAAATAGGAAAAGTGAAGAGATTTCAAAAGTCCTGGAGTTCATTAAATTAGAATTAAAGAGTTATTTCCCTTTCTTTTTCTCTTTTAGGTAGAACTTTCTTTCTGACCACCTTTGTTACTCATCTAACTATGATATTTAAAAGTCCTGAGAAATTTAAAAATTAGGCTAAAACAAAAGTATTTCTCCACCGATGATTTATTGAAGGCTAACAGACCACTTGAGTATCATGTAGATCATATTCTTATTCTTACATGGGTGGGGTTATATGGCCTTCAATGTGGTCCCTTGAGGCTTTCAGATTCCATAATTCTGTATTATTTATCGTTGTTAGTTGGTGACATTGTGGTGTCTTAAAATTGAGGAAGAGTTGAAAACCATGTTACCAGAGTCTTCCACTAAAAACCCTTTGATTAGATTAAAAACATGTCCTATCATAGCTAATCTCATACTTCTGTGTCCTTATCCCGCTTCCATTAGTAATTTAATAGAACTGATTTATGTAGTAGGAGTTGGGATTATTCAGTAAGTTAATAGTATTATCCATTGAATTGAAGTACAACACATATGTAATTGCAGGAAAAAAAGAATAATGATGGAACCTGTGATTTGATTGTTACAAAGAACATCCTCTATAGATTCAAGTTATCATCTTTGTTGTAATGTGTAGGCTTAGCTGTGCACTGACAAATTAAATGACTCCCTCAGGGTCAACACATCAAAAAAGGTGTCAGAGGCAAAATTTAAACCCAGATTTTCCAGGTTTTGATTCTATATCTTTATCTACTTCATTGTGCTGTCTCTCTGGGATACATACATGCATACATGCAAATATATGCATATGTGTGTGTATTTGCTGTTGATATTATGGTGCAACTTGCTAAATTTAGTCCCTATGTATGTATATGAGCTACTTACTCAACCACGAGTAGTTCCACTATTTTTATGTTTGGCAGAACATAATTCTACCATCAAAAGGAAAAGGACATCATAAATCCCCGGAAAGTTGTTTTATAACTAACAGAATTATGACAATTTTTAGAAAAATTCAGAAACTGGAGGTGAAGCCAAGATGGAAAATAGAAGGAAAAAGCATGATAAAATCTTCCAGACAGATCTAGAAAATGCACCATACCAAATCCTGATGAGGAAACCCAAAAGAAAAAAAGAAGGAAGAATTGTTAATGTAATGTAATGTTACCATACACTACGCACCCTGTAGGATGTAGAAACAAGTGGGATCGAGTACGTTGTCATCCACTACCCAATTCCAAATCAGAGATACAAGACAGAATGAGAAAGGGACCTGAACTCAGGGTTGCTTTCCAGGGTAGAATATAGTTGCAGACTCTAGGCAATATATGGAAAAAGGAGAGAGTTAGCAGAATCTAGAAGAGCCAGGTCTCAGTTCCAGTTTCTAACTCAGTCTGAAGTATATAAAAGAATTAACTAAATCAAGATTCCTAAAGAAAGAAAAGTTTGCAGTTCTGGCTTTCTGAATCAGCATAAAATTACAGCTGGCTGATAGTAGCTGAAACCAACAACATTCTACTGTTAAAGTTAGGTCAGGAACTTGTAGAAGTGAGACAAGCGGACAGCAATCGTATTTTGCCCTGAATCTGAAAAGTGAGTGCACTAAAAACTTAAAGTCCTAGCCTAAACTGTCCCTAAGTTTTTGGAATAATGCCACACTCAATACCCCAAGAAAATAGAATCAAGACCAACTCATACCTTCCTTCCTGAAGTGAAGGGAACATGTGTATCTCTAAATGCTTATATCAATAAGATAAAGAAATAGCATATCAATGAATTGGTCATGAAACTAAAAAAAAACTCCAGAAAAATAACAAATTAAAAATCCCCAATTAAACACCAAATTGGAAATCCTGAAAATCAAAGGAGAGTAATGAAATTCAAAGTAAGAAAATCATTGAACTGATAATAAATAGAACTAGAAGCTGGTTTTATGAAAAAAGCAATAAATAAAACACTGATTAATTTGATTTAAAAAAAAGAAAGAAGAAAACCAAATGACCAGTATCAAAGATGAAAAACGTAATTTCACTCCTGTGAAGAGGAAATCAAAGCAGTTATTATGCATGTCAATAAATTTGATAATCTAAATGAAATGGATAAATATTTTTTAAATATGTAAGTTGCCCAGATTAACAGAAAAAGAAGTAGAATGCTTAAGTAATCTCATTTTAGAAAAGAAATTGAACAAGATATAAATGAACTCCCTAAGTAAAAATCCCAAAGGCCAGACGAATTCAAAAGTGAATTCTTTTGTTAAAAATTTTGTATTTTTAATTTTCAACATTCATTTATATAACATTTTGAGTTTCAAATTTTCTCCCACCTCCCCACAACAGTGTTCAATCTGATACAGGCTTTACTTATGCATTAATATTAAACATATTTTCACATTAGTTACTGTGTAAAGAAGAATCAGAACTACTGGGAGGAACCGTGACAAAAAAACAAAACAAAACAGAACAAAACAAACAAAAGGACAGCAAATAGTATGCTTTGATCAGCATTTGGACTCCATAGTTCTTTTTTTGGATGTGGATGTAATTTTTTTTGCCATGAGTCTTTTGGAGCTGTGTTGCTGAGAAGAGCTGAGTTTACAGTCAGTCATCGCACACCACGGCTGTTAGAGTGTACAATATTCTCCTGGTTTTATTCACTCCACTCAGCATCAGTTCATGCAAGTCTTTCCAGGTTTTTCTGAAGTCTGCCTGCTCATTTCTTATAGCACAATAGTATTCCATTGCATTCATATACCACAACTTATTCAGCCATTCCCTGATTGATAGACATCTCTTTAAATCCCTTTTTTTTTGCCAACACAAAAAGAGATGCTATAAATATTTTTGTACGTATGGATCCTTTCCCCATTTTTATGATCTATTTGGGATACATCTCTACAAATGATGTTGTTGGGTCAAAGAGTATGCACATTTTTATGGCCCTTTGGGCACAACTCTAAATTACTCTCCAAAATGGTTCTATTAGTTCACAACCATCAAAATGCATTAGTGTTTCAATTTTCCCACATCTTTTAAAACATTTATCATTTCCCTGTTTTGTCACATTAGCCAACCAGGTAGGTGTTATGTAGTACCTCAGTTATTTTGATTTGCATTTCTCTAATCAGTAATGATTTAGAGCATTTTTTCATATGATCATATATAGCATTAATTTCTTCCTGTGAAAATAGCTTATTTTTATCCTTTGGCCATTTTTCAATTGGGGAATAACTTGAATTCTTATAAATTTGACTTAGTTCTCTATATATTTTAGAAATGAGGCCTTTATCAGAGACAGTGGTTGTAAAATTCTTTCCCAATTTTCTGCTTCCCTTCTAATCTTGGTTGCATTGGCTTTGTGCAAAAAATTTTCAATTTAATGTAATCAAAATAATCTGTTTTGCATTTCATAATGTTCTCTATCTCTTGCTTGATCATAAATTCTTTCATTCTCCATAAATCTGACAGGTAAATTTTTCCTTGCTCTCCCAGTTGACTTATAGTATCAGCCTTTATTTCTAAACCCTGTACCCATTTTGACTTTATTTTAGTATACAGTATAAGATGTTGGTCTATGACTAGTTTCTGCCATACAAGTTTTCAGTTTCCCAGTAGTTTTTGCCAAATAGTGAGTTCTTATCCCAGAAGCTGGGAGCTTTGAATTTATCAAACGGTAGGTTACTATAGTGATTGACTACTATGTTTTGTGTATCTCACATATTCCACTGATCCACTACTCTACTTTTTAGCTAGTCCCAAGTAGTTTTGATGATTGCTGCTTTATGATACAATTTAAGATCTGTTATGACTAGGCCACCTTCCCTATCATTTCTTTTCATTAATTCTCTTGATATTCTGGACCTTTTGTTCTTCCAGATAAATTTTGTTATTATTTTTTGTAGCTCTATAAAATAATTTTTGGTAGTTTGGTATGGATGCTGAATAAGTAAATTAATTTAAGTAGAATTATCATTTTTATTATATTAGTTTGACCTACCCACAAGCAACAGATGTTCTTTTCCAATTATTTAGATCTTACTTTATCTGTGTAAAAAGTGTGTTCATATAGTTCCTGGATTTGTTTTGGCAGGTAGACTCCCAAATATTTTATAATGTCTGCAGTAACTTTAGATGGAATTTCTCTTTCTCTCTCTTGCTGGGCTCTGATAGTAATATATAAAATATATTAAAAGGCTGATGATTTATATGGGTTTATTTTATATCCTGCAACTTTGCTAAATTTATTCTTTCAAGTAGGTTTTTACCTGATTCTCTAGGATTCCCTAAGTATATCATCATATCATCTGCAAAGAATGATAGCTTTGTTTCTTCTTTGCCCATTCTAATTCCTTCAATTTCTTTTTCTTCTCTCATTGCTATAGTTAACATTTCTAGCAGAGGTCTTTTCCAGTTTCTTGCACTTACCCAGTGACAGGTGAATGATTTCAACTTTCCTCTTAGATGACATGACAAACGAGGAATAGAGAAGGTCACCTAAGAGTATGATTTATCAATCAACTTCTATTTAATTCAGTTGCCAATTGTTATTGATGTTCCTTAATGGGGAAAATGGTGACCCATAAATATTTACTTAGAGACAACCAGCATGGTCTTTCCAGTTCCTGCTTGATGTCCAGTTTCAGTTTCAGACTGTCAAAAATTTTATTTTCAGTGGTAGAAGCAAAGCATGAGCCTTTTCCCATTTGCAAATTCTGCAGCATTCTCCTATTGCAATTCACAGCTTTCTAATTTCCATTTACAATAAACCACTTTGTGGATATTCAGGAAAAGTTCCTGGCAAGTGACGTTGGTCAGAAAAGAAGATACAGGACACTCTCAGAGTCTGTCTTAAGAACTTTGGAACTGATTGTGTGACATTGTGTAACGTTGGCATAGGACTGCTCAGATTAGAGAGCCCGTGTTAGAGAAGGTGCTGTGCTCTAGAGGCAAAGCAGAGCTGAAGTAGCCCAAAAGAAAAGCTAGACGAAAAAATTTAGAGAATCCACCCCAAATATTCACATGAACTATTTGTACCCAACCTATGGTAGGGCACATATTGATCCAGTCAGACGCACTATAATGACACAGCATAGCGATGCTATTTTGGTCTTCTTCAAGAAGGAAGGACAACAACGAACCAACCAACCAATCGGAGAAGGTTCTTGTTAGAGCCAATATTGGAGTCATCTGGGTAAGGACTTGGCCAATGTCTATGAATGTAAGCCACCTCTCCTCCAAAAAAGATCGATTTAGCCAATGGCATCACTAGAAAGCAAGTTTTATGTTTCAAAAGGGAATGTTAGTATCCATGGTATGTAATTCCCAGTGTCACTGGGAGAATCACATGGATGTTTGTAAAACAATTTGCTAATTTTAAGGTTCCATATAAATGTAAACCATTACTATTATGAGGATCCGAGTCACACACCCCTCCTACTTCTTTTACATTGATGTGTCTTTAATCATTTGCTAAAGCAATCTAGCTTTATTATAACATGATTTAAATAAATAATTAACCAAACTATCCCCTCCTCCCACCATCATAGCTGTATTCAGATACATGGTGGATTCCAACACACATCTGATAGTATCTATTTGTGGGCAAGTCACTTAACCTCCTTGGGCCCTAGTTTCCTCATCTGGCCAAAAATGGAAAAGTTGATCTAGATGTCTTCTAACACCCATTCCTGCTTTATATATCTGAGCCTATGACCTAAACTGTAAGGGTTTTGAGATACAAAAAGTTAAGTCTAATCTCATAATTAGCCAAGATGAAATAAGGATTATCGGGAGACAGAGATCTCATCTTATTTGTAGCACCTGAAGGGTGCTAAAAGTCTTTTCCACTGATAGGGTGCCTGAGATTTCAATAGTACCCATTTATTTATAGTGTCTTAAATATTTCTTGGCCTATTAAAATATGTGTCATTCTGAGGAGTAGCCCCAAAAGCTATTATCAGTTACAAGAATAAAGGCTCATAGGAATGGGTGACAGGATGGAGTCCTGGTAGGGGAAAAAATGAAACATTATACTTATACTATACTCTTATACTATACAAACTCTTATACTATAAGAGTGTGATTTCATTGAGCAGAGTAAATTATTCTAGGAAAATGAAAATCTAATACAAAGACAATTATCCCTTTTAATGGCAAGATGAATTTAGCAGTAACACATCAAGTAACAACTTTCAAGGCAGTCTGCCTAATTAATAATGTTCCCTTTTTATGGGCAAGAGATACAAGTAAGACACAGCTAATTACAGTGTCTCTTAATAGATCCAGAGAAAATAAAATGTAAAACATTCGAAGACTTGAGCTATGATCTGTGATAATAAGAATGGACATTTATTAACTGTCAACAGTGCGATAAGGAAGAATGTAGAACACACAAAAAGTGGCTAAAAATAATCAGAGAAAGGTGTAAACAGTGTTCACTGTATTTGCCCATGAGAAATATAATTCAAAGAATTCCTGCCAACTCATTCCCCACAGTGTTTAGACTTCAGCAGCTAAATTAATATACAATTTTCTTTGTAAAAATAAAATGCTAACTGAATATTGTTAATATTCTCTTAGTAGGAAAAATAAATACCCATCTCCCAAATCCATTATGTTTATCTAATTCAAAGATTTCTAGGTCAAAGAATTGAACTTGAAAGGTCATTCTAAGTGAGTCTTCCCCTCACATCTTGTCAAGATGCCTCCATATATCTTAATTATCTACAATTTTCTTCACTCTCTATTAGACCAGTAGCTCCATGAAGGTAGGACTGTGTCTTACCTAAAGCTCTCATTTGCTCCACCACTTAGTAAGGTCTTTCTATATAGTAGACATATATAAATATTTGATGGGTTTTTTAAATTGAATTGCAAATGCTTCCAGCATTTATGATTTCCTTTTCATTCCTTCTGCTCTTCGGACAGTACATGAAGAACACTTAAAACTGGAATCCCAATTCTTAGAAAAGAAGGAATAAAATAAGGAGGTGTAGAAAAAAGACTCCAAAATGACTCCTCCATAATTTACTTTGCTTCTCTCAATCCCATCTTATCTTTCCTTTGTCTAGCAAAACCTAAAATCTTTCTTCGTGAAACCTATACCCACTCTCAAAATTATTTTTCTCCCACACTTAAATTTTATCTTGTTTCTTGGGGAGAGGGGAGTGTGTGTGTACCACTTTTCTGTCACTCTGCTCATTCACCATATTTTGATCTCTGAATTAAGGGGGTAAATAACTAGATAGTAGTAATGTGACTTCAGGTAGGGAGGACAATTTTTGCAGATTAAAAACTTTCAGAGAGAATAAATACCTTTCCTAAAACCACACAGATACCTAGAATCATGGATTTTGTTTGTTTGTTTTGACCAATATATCTATACATTCTTTATGTTGTATACAGAGATGGGGGCAGCTAGGTGGTGCAATGGATAGAGCACTGGTGAAGGAGTCAGGAGGACCTGAGCTCAAATCTCCCCTCAGACACTTGGCATTCACTAGCTGTGTGACCTTGGGCAAGTCACATAACTCCAATTGCCTGATCCTGGATCATATCCAGTTATCCTGATAAATATCTGGTCACTGGTTTCAGATGGCTCTGGAGGAAGAAGTGAGACTGGGCAGCCTTCCCTCACTCAAAACAAAGTCAAGTGCAAGTCATGTTTATTTCTCTGATGGTATGGTCTTCTTGAGCAATGAATGATGAACACACACATACAGAGACAGGAATAGGATGAAGTTTGGGGGAAGAAGGCAAAATAGAACTAAGGAAAAGGATAGCAGTGAGAGGAAACTTGAGAATCCTTCTTTGTCTTTATGATGGGTTTGTGTGAGTTACAAAGACTTTTACCAATGAATCAGAGACTCAGAGATATTAGGAGAAAGAATATTTTTTTATTGACTTTCTCGAGAAAGGGCTGGCCCCAACTGAAGACAGTGGAGCTGTGTTTAGCTCAGCAGATTATGTAGGCCCTCACCCCAATCCCCCCTCCCTCGCCCCCTTCCTTAGGGCTCACTGGTGCAAGCCCTGAGGGTACCATCTATTCATGGCCATCTACCTAGCAACAGAGAACAAAAAAACAGCTTTACACATTAGGTCTAAAAAAAACGAAGGGGAGAGATGTTATTCCTCCCTGCTATGTGCCTAAAAACAAGAGTGGGGGAGGCTGGGATAGTACAGGGGGCAATCTGGGAAAGTATAGGGGGTAGTCTTGGGAAAGTATAGGGAGTAGTCCGGGAAAAGTACAGAATATGTCGAAACATTTCTTCTATAAGGTCAACCTGCTGCAAATATTTCAACAAGACAACACACAATTAGCTCCTTGAGGACGTTTCACTCCTGAGGGATGTCATCTCTCACAGATTGAAACCTAGTATAACCTAGGGTCTCCTTCCATGAATGAAGTCCTTTACAGCCTTACTTTCGCAAATCTAGGACAACATAGCTGTAATCGTCACAGCCAAAGGACAGGAGGATAGAATGTGATACACACTTAGGAGTCTCCAGAATCTGGAGTTTCCAATGTCTTTGAAAGTGCTATAGCGTGAACATTTTCCATTTGCTCTGTTTTTATAAATATGTCTTTGATAATCAGTTTAAACAGCTTTGTACTACAAGTCTCCTATGAAACCTTATTTTGGAATGGAAATGACTCTAGGTTCACCAAGGTTATATCAGTAGAACTCAATCTCTGGCATGTCCTACCAAAATGGAAAGGTACAGAGATGGACGTTGTCTAAATGTGGAGTGGCTCATTAAAACATTGGCCAACAAGTGTTTTTTTTGTTTGTTTGTTTTTGGACAACTAATAAAGATTATTTACTAAAGTGTGATGGGATAATATTCTTCCTTAGTGAAAGTACTGCCCATAACGATTAATAATGATTATACTAATAAACCCTGAACTTCTGATTATTTAATAATTATTTGGAAGAATGTAAGCATGTTATGCTGAGTATAATGAGCAGAACCAGGAGAACATCATACACAGTAACAGCCATGGTGTGTGAGGACTGTTTATATTAGATTTAGCCCTTCACAGCAATGCAAGGACCCCGAAAACATTTTCAAAGGACTCGTCAAAATGCCATCCACATCCAGAGAAAGAACTATAGAGTTGGAAGTCAGAATAAAGCAGACTATTTTCTATTTTGTTATGTTCTGTTTTCTTTTGATTTTTCTCACAGTTTCTCTCATTCATTTTAATTCTTCTATGCAACATGACTAATGTGAAAATGTGTTTAAGAAGAATGTGTATGTAGAACCCACATATGATTTCATGCTGTTGTGGGAAGGAAGAGGGGAGAGAGGGGGAGAAAAATTTAAAACTTGTGGAAGTGATTGTTGAAAACTGAAAAATATATTAATTATTAACAGAAAAGAATGTAAGCATGTCATTGTGACTAGTTATACACTCAACTCATGTTCTTTCTTCGTAAAATTGATGCAAGCAATAATTCAGCTGAGCCAGTAGATTAGAAGTGTAAATACAAGCATATTTCCAGGACTTCAGCATTTATTTATAGGCTAATCAATAGACAATGAAATCCACAGCTGATTTCCTGGAAAAAATTAAATTATTTATCAGCATAGACCAATCAATACTCAGCAAATATACTTTCATAAGAATTTCATAACCTGTTACACAACTTATCACTCCCTACTTGCCCCTGAGTACCAGCTCAGCTTTTTAAGGGAAAGGATTACAAAAGCTGAATTCATTAATTCTTTCTGTCAGTTTCATGAAATGTTCATAAGAGGATGAGGTTTCAGAACATTCCCTGGGAACCAAAATAAAATTTGTGAGCAAGATTTTAGATCATGAGAGTTAGATTAAATTCTGCAAATAACTAATAATTGTTCTTTAATTAAATTATTCTTGCATAGAGTAGACCCTTCTTTGAATTCTGGAGGGGCATGATGCGAATTACACTCAGTGCTTCAAAATCACTGTGTTAAAGTGCCCACTATATAGCATTGTCATCTTGAAGTTTTACCTAAATCTAAGATTTGGTATTTATGTGAAGCATTCCACACACATGGAATAGCCATAGACTTTATGATAACAGGGACTACTCAGATGTGAATGCATGTGTACTTTGCAGTTACACCCTTTGACACCTATAGGAGCAAGGTTCAGGAAAGCAACCAGATTGGCTGTAATACAGAGTACATTAAAGGGAGTATTATGAGATAAAGGAGGAAAAGTAGACTGAATAGATTGTGGAAGGCCTTGAATGTCAGAAAAACATGGCAGTCATTTTTTATTAGAAGACAGCATCATTAGAATAATATATGTTCAGATTATATCTATGAGACTATTGGGTCAAGGAAACCAAGGGAGACAAGAGTACAAAGGAGAGTATGATGAACTTTGTCAGTAGAAAAGCTTGAATAGCTGCTAATATTAAATTTTCAATCAAAATGGGAAGATGTCTTCAGAGCACTTATAACACAATGTGAATTGAATCATTGCCAAGCTCTTTAGGGAACTGTATGTTGTAAGGGAAATTTATTTGAAGATTTAATCTAGAATGAACATAGGTTTTGTAATCTCTAGTGAGATTAATCAAAATTGTTCAAAATTAGAACAATGGAACACTTGTTAAAGGTACAGTAAGAATTTCTTTTTTAAATCAGCATTATCAACAGACCAAAGATTAAAGAAAGGAAAATAGCATGCAGTCTTAGAGAATTCCAACACAATCATTACTTAAGCACTCTTTCTTTTTTTATTGGTTTTAACTATAAATGTTTAACCCATGTTTTTTAGCTTCATCTCAAGATTGGATAGTGAGAAGTTAGTTGTACAATACTTCCCTCTGGGAAATACTTGGAGCCATCCCAAAAATACAAAAGGCCACCAACAGTCTTTAGTGAGTGAAATTAACACTTACCATACTAAAGTTTGACTGAACAAATACCCCGTGTATAATGAAAAGCTAAGAGAGAGAAGACCTAATTAGGACTTTCTTTATTTCATCTATTCCTGGAGAATGCCTCAGAAATATTGTATATAATAATAAAGGCTAGATACAAAAAGAAATCAATATGGTATGGTGAATAGGGTGCTAGACCGAAATCCAAAAAGATAAGAGTTCAAGTTCTGCTTCTTGTGTCCTTTCCCTGTGGCTCTAGGCAAGTCATTTAACCTCTCAGTGCTCTCAGTGCTCAGGCAGCTCTCTACTGATCTGCATCAATGGGGAAAATGCCCCTGAGGGAATTGCCAATATCACGAAAGTCACAGCCAAATATTATGTCAGTCAATAAATTTTCTTTAAGTATGTATCATGTGCTAGGCATTGTGGTAAGTGCAGGTGACAGAAGAGTCATTAGAGAGCCCCTGTTTTCAAAGAACTCATAATCTAATGAGGGAGACAACAAGCAAGCAATTATATACACAAAAGCTCTATAAATAATAAATAGGAAATAATTAGCAGATGCACTGAAATTAAGAGGGTTGGGAAAAACTTTCTGTAAAAGATGTGATTTAGCCAAAGTTATGGGCAAAATAAATCTAATTAAAAGAGATAAACAGGGTAACTACATGTGATAAAAAGTAACTTGGACAATGAAGCAATACCAACACTGAACTTATATGCACCAAATACTATAGCATCTTAATTTTTAAAAGAAAAGTTAAATGACTTAGAGGTTAAGATAGATTTTAATCTTTCTCTCTCAGAACTAGATAAATCTAATAAAATAAAGAAATAATAAAGAAATAAAGGAAGTAAACAGAATTTTAGATAAGGTAGATATGATAGATATCTGGAGAAAACTGAATGGAAATAGGAATAATTTTTTTTCTCAGTGGTTCATAGTACTTTTGCAGAGATTGTCATATAGTAGAGCATAAAAATTTAGAGTTAAAAGCAGAAATAGTAAAAGTATCTTTTCCCCAAACAAGAGATCAAGAACATTATGAAATTCAAAATGGACCATTTTGCTTACATTAACTGAAAAGTTTTTGCACAAACAAAGCCAATGCAACCAAGATTAGGAGGGAAACAGAAAATTTGGAAAGAATTTTTACAGCTAGTGTCTGTTTTAAAGGCCTCATTTCTACAACATATAGAGAACTGAGTCAAACTTACAAGAATACAAGTCATTCCTCAATTGATAATGGTCAAAGGTTATGAACAGGCAGTTTTCAGAGGCAGAAATTAAAGTTATCTACAGTCATGTGAAAAAAATACCCTAAATCACTACTGATTAGAGAGATGCAAATCAAAACAACTCTGAGGGACCACATCATACATACCTATCAGAATGGTTAACATGACAAAACAGGAAGATGAAAAATGTTGGAGAAGATGTGGGAGAGTTGGAACACTAATTCATTGTTGGTGGAGCTGCGAGTTGATCCAATCATTTGGACAGCAATTTGGATCTATGTCCAAAGGGCTATAAAAAATGTGTGTTCCCTTTGACCCAGTAATATTGCTTCTAGGATGTATCCCAAAGAGATCATAAAAAGGGGGAAATGTCCCATATGTACAAGCGTACAAAAACAACCCTTTTTGTGGTGGCCAAGATCTGGAAATCAAGGGGATGCTCCTCAATGGGGGAATGGCTGAACAAGTTGAGGTATATGAATGTAATGGCACACTATTGTTCTATAAAAAATGGTGAGCAGGTGGACTTCAGGAAAACCTGGAACGACTTATATGAACTGATGCTGAGTGAAATGAGCAGAACCAGGAGAACATTATACACAGGAAGAACCACAGCATGCAAGGACTGTTTCTGATAGAATTAGCCCTTCACAGCAATGCCAGGACCTAAAACATTCCCAAAGAACTCTTGATGCAAACTGCCAACCATGTCTAAAGAAAGAACTATGGAATCAGAACTCAGAATGAAGCAGACTGTTTTCTCTTGTGTTCTGTTCTGTTTGCATTGTTTCTCATTTGTTTTAATTATTCCATGCAACATGACTAATGTGAAAATATTTTTAATAAGAATGTAAGTGTAGAACACATATACAATTGTATGTAGTCTAAGGGAGGGAAGGGGAAAAATTTAAAACTTATGGAAGTGATTGTTGAAAATTGAAAACAAATTAATCTAAAATTTTTAAGGTATCCTTTTTAGATAAAAATGCAACAAAATTATATTTAATAAGGAACCAATGAAACATATTTAAAAGTAATTGGAGATTAAACAATTTAATCTTTTTTAAAATTTATGTAATGAAACAAACATTTCCATAGCATAGTACGATGATAAAAGACAACTGTAAATGAGATTGATCTTAGAAAAACATGAAGACTTGCAGAAAATAATTGAGAACGAAATGAGTAGAACAAAGAGAACACTGAATACAGCGATTGTTTTAAGGATGACTCTGAGTAAGCTCTTTGTCTATTACAAATATTGAAATTAACTGCAAAGGATGTATGAGGAAAGGCACTATCTGCATCCAGAAAAAGAACTGATAAATAGAAGTACGTAGAGAATAATTTTCCATATATACATATGTATGTATATATGCATATATGTGTGCATGTATGTATATGTATACACACATACCTATTTCTGTCTAATGTTTGTCATCTCTAGGGTTGGTGGGAAGGGGGAAGAAAAAAAAAGAAATTTACATCCTAAATAGGAGGATTGAAAGAGCTGAGCAAGCCATCGCACATATTCTGTGTTCAGCCATGGAAACCAACAGGTAGTGATTGTAGGGAACAAGAATTTTCAAGGACAAGGGCCTCTTATAGTAGAGAAGAAAGACAACAATAGAGTCAAGGATGACTTAGAGGGAACTGAGAGTAACATGAGCATTTCATGAGGGGAAAAGGACATGGAGAACCTGTGGTACCTGAGATTTGATTTGCCTTGGTCACATGTTTCCTAAAAGTAAGTCTCACTACCATGGTACTCAGTGTCTGTACCTATTCTTCCCATGTATGTTGTATGTATTTGAGGTAGATAATATGCCAGATTTAGGACAGTAACATTTTTGCAGCTACTGCCATTAATATTCCATTTTAGTAAATGCCATTGTTTTGAGCTTAAAAAAAGAGGAAAAATAGACCAATGAATTGGGTATGCAATTAAAAAAACTAGAAAAAGAACAAACTAAAAATCTCCAATTAAAAACTAAATTGGAATTCCTACAAATTAAGAGAGAATTAATAAAATTGATTGCAAAAAGCCATTGAATTAATAGATAAACTAGGAGTTGGTTTTATAAAAAAGCAATAAAACAGATAAATTACTGGTTAATTTGATTTTTTAATTAATTAATGTATTTTTAGTTTTCAACACTCACTTCCACAAGTTTTTGAGTCCCAAATTTTCTCCCCATCTTTCCCCTCCAACACTCCACGACAGCATGCAATATGATCACCCCTCCCCCCAATCTGCCCTCCCTTCTATCACTCCCCTCTCTCATTCCCTTTCCCTTCTATTTTGCTGTAGGGTAAGATAAATTTCTATACCCTATTGCCTGTATATCTTATTTCCTAGTTGCACATAAAAACAATGCTTAACATTCATTTTTTAAAACTTTGAGTTCCAAGATCATAAAAATGGGAAAGGGTCTCACATGTATAAAAATATTTATAGCAGCTCTGTTTGTGGTGGCCAAGAACTGGAAAACAAGGGGATGCCCATCAATTGGGGAATGGCTGAACAAGTTGTGGTATATGAATGTAATGGAATACTATTGTGCTGTAAGAAATGATGAACAGGAAGACTTCAGAGAGGCCTGGAAGGACTTATATGAACTGATGGTGAGTGAAAGGTGCAGGACCAGGAGAGCTTTGTACACAGCAACAACCACAGGGTGCGAGGAATTTTTCTGGTGGACTTAGTCCTTCACAGCAATGCAAGTACCTAAAAAATTCCCAATGGACTCCTGATAAAGAATTGGATAGTGGAGAATAGGGAATGAGGTTAAGATGATGAACTAAAGTGATTCAGCATCTCTGGGACATATCGAAATAAGTATCAGTTTGTTCATCATTGAGAGGAAAGAGCTGTTCCTCTTCCCAAGTACAGCATGAGATTGAAAATCCAGGGTCCTCCCCCTAATTGCAAGCCTTGTTATGCTTTTCCTTTTCCTTCTCAAAGCAGGATATTAAGTAGAAGATGTCTAAGCAGATGGCAGTCAAACCTACACAGGAGATGTGTAATAGCATTTCCTACCAAGCTTGTTTCTCCTCTTCCCTCATGGGACAGGATAGCAGGATAACACGTGTAACAGGTAACATGTCTCAAGTCAAAGATAAAGAAAGCCTGTACTTTTCCCACCAGAAGTTCTACAAATCATGAAAGGCTGGAGATCAGGCTATTGGGGGATAGCAGGAGGTGGAAATTGTCTTTTGCTAGTACAGATGGAAGTTTCAATTCTCTCACCCCGAGCACCCTGAGGCTATAAATCAGTTCAGCTCAGCAGGAAATGAAAATCTTGTTCACTTGTGGGGGTGGGCAGCCTGTTTTTGTACAAACCTCAAGCTGAAAATGCTTTCTATATTTTTTTTAAAAGAGATTTATTGTACTTTAAATTTAAAAGTCATTCTTAGGATCCCAGGCAGTTACAAGAACAGACAGGACTGTTTTGGCCTTCAGACCAATAGTTTGCTGACACTGGCTTAGAGAGCTGCCTGAAACAAAATGAGTTTTATTGATTGACTCTTGGCTAGTAAGTGCCAGAGGCAGGATTTCAACCTATACACTCCTGACTCCAAAGCCAGAACTCTTTCCACTGGATCATACTGTCTTTGTAAGAAAAGGAATTTGGATTTCAAAATCAAAATTCATACTATTTTCCTGCCAATGTCCTATTTCCCCATCATGGAATTTAGTTCCTACTAGATTCTTGAAATCTATGCCAGCACAGGCCAGGAAAATATCAGCTTTGGTACATCTTTTAAACGTGTCTGATGACATTTATTATGCAAAGACAAGTCAAAATTTGAAGAAGTTTGTCACTAGAAGGTTGGCCAGCAAGAGGTAGTTTTCTTGGTCATGGTAATTTATTCAACTCAAAGTAAGACCCACACCCACAGGGGCTGAAATACAAATAGCATACCTACAGAGATGAAATCAGGGCTCATTGTACCATTTTATATATATATATATATATATATATATATATATTATATATTTATATAGATATACATGCACACATATACACACATATAAAAATATACACATATACGTACATATACATACACATGCACATACATATACGTGTGCATATACATCCATACATATAATTTATAGCATCATCAATACTAGCTAGTTTAAAGAAGTGGACAAATAATAAGAGCTAACATTTACCTAGCATTCTCTTATCAAAGGGTGCCAGACGACTGCTTGTAAGGAGAATGCTCCATGTATGCAACAAAACCTTAAAGTTTAAGAAGTCCTTCTAATGCATTAACTCATTGGATTCCCATAACCACTCGGAGAGGTAGGTGTTAATATTATTCTCATTTTACTAGTGAAAAAACTGAGCCTGAGGGAGGTTAACTGAGGTCTTAGTAAATGTCCGAGGTAGGTTTTGAACTCAGGTCTTCCTGACTTCCAATCCAATAGAGCCCCCATCATATACTATGTCTGAGCTGCCACTATGCCTTGGTACTGTGAGAAGAAAGGCTGTATCTGGAATCCAAAGACCTATGTTCAACCTTCCTCCATACACATACGCACACACATGCACACACGCACACACATACACATGCACACACACACACACACACCTAAGTTCACTTACTATATGGCAACTAGGTGATGCATTCGATAGCCCTCTGGAACTAGAATAAGAAAGATCTGAGTTCAAATCCAATCTCAAACATTGCTATCAGTACAAACCTGAGCAAATTGCTTAACCTCCCTTAGTCTCCCAAGACAATATCCAAACTTTAAAATATGTGCTATATAGGTGCAGTAAACAGGTTAACATTAACTGAGGACCATTGTTCAGAACTCAATACACTAGGATGTATTTCATCTATAAGAGGCAAGTATAGGAACTGTAAGAGACTGTCAGAGCTGGAACCAGCGTGGATTCATTTTTATTTATATAACTGTCAACACCTACTTACTGCCCCCACTCAATAAAATCCAATATAAATATGATTTGATAGATTAATTCAAGACATAATCTCTTGATCACAACATTCCATTTCTCAGAGTTCCATAGTGACTGCTAATAACTCTGAAATAAATTTTAAATTTAAGAATCTCTATCAATTACTCCCTTCCCCTTCTTAAATTGTCTTTAGTAAATCAATGTTTTTGACAGTGAGTGATATGCAAGACACTGTGGAGATTACAAAAAGTACATATGAATCATTTATGTTCCTGCTATACCTTCTAAAATAGACTATGACTTCCCTGAAGACTGCAGCCTTTCTGTTTTTCCTTTTTGGTATCAGCAGAACTTAGAAGAGTGATGGGTTCTTTTTTTTTCTTAGATCTGTAAAATAACAGTGTCAGTCAGCATCTAATCTGTAACTTACAGTCTTGGGGAGTTGCCCGAGGCACTGATAGAGAAAATAACTTGCCCACAGTCCATGTATATCAAAGGCAAGACTTAAACCTAGGTTTACTGACTCCAAGGACAAAGCATCTCTCTATCCACTATGCCATTCTGTAGTTTCCTTGACATTTAGTAAATAATTAAAAATTCAAAAAAATGTGGAATTAAATTGAATTGTCTTTATGGTCTACATGGGAACACATGAAATACACATAGAAAGATAACTATCACTACAAAAATTCAGTGCTAAGTGCCAAGCGATGCACACAATAATGATGACAGGAAGTAAATATCAAGTGCCTTCATCTGTGCCAACCTGTGTTTCCATGACAACTCTGAAATTCCAAATTCTGCTGACCCTCTGCAAAATTTCATTAAGATTTTCCTACTTTTCTCACCAAAGGATATACCAATTGTGGAACTTCTGTAGTAAAGTGGGGATAATAAAAGGTTTGTTCAGTAGATCAATAATCATACAAGTGCTTACTGTATGCCAGAGTCTGTGCTAAAAACACTGGGAAAGGTAAAAGAAATATGAAGTATGGTCTTCAGAGAAATAAAATTTGGTTGACCTGGGAGCACTCCTAACATCAAGATCTAAGAAGAGTCATCCAATTAGAGGAAAAAACTGTATGGATGGAGTGTACTTCCAGTGTCTAAACTCAAGGGTTGGGATGAAGGTTTAGGCTGAATATCTAGGGAGACCATGGGGCACCGTGGGGAGGAATCTGAGGGCAGTTTGATAGCTATCTTCAAGTATTTAAAGGGCTATCTTAAGTATGAGATAGTAGACCTGTTCTTTCTTGTTGTAGGGGTTGTTGTGGTGTGTTTGTCCTTCGTTCTCAAAGAGGACCATGCCATCGAGATGATGACATGACTTACAGATGACTTTGATTTGACTGAGGGAGGGCTGTGCAAGGTTACCAATCTCACTTTCTCCTCCAGAGTCATCTGGGTCCAGCGGTCTGATATTCATCAGGATGACTGGAGGTGGCCCAGGATTCAATTGTAAGTGTTGAAACTAAGAGGAACAGATGAAAAAAAAGTCAGTATGGAGTTCAGTGTAAAGAAGGCATTTCTTTTCTTTATTTATTTATTTTGGTGAGGCAATCAGGGATAAACGACTTGCCCAGGGTCATGACTAGTAAGTATCAAATGTCTGAGGCCAGATTTGAGTTCAGATCCTCCTGAATCCAGGGCTGATATTCTATCCCCTGTGCTATCCAGCTGAAGGCAATTCTTTACTACAAAAAGTTAGAAATATACAAAAATTCAGTAGACTACTTCAGTATGTTGCAAATTTCCTGTCAATGGAAATGTTTAAGAAAGGATGCTGTGAAGGGAATTTTTGCGGTGCATCAAAAGTTGAACTATATGACCTCTAAATTTCTTTTTAATTGAAAAAGCAAGGATTTGAGATTTTCTGTTTACCACACCATTTCTGTGGATTCCGAACAAACTATATCCCTCCTCTAATAATGCTATGGATTCATATATTATTTTAAGGTTTACAAAGCATTTTACACCAACCACTTGGAATAGTGAATGTGAAGCAAGTACTACAAATACAATTATCTTCATTGTAAAAATGAAACAAAAGCAAGATATAGAAAGATTAAGCATTTTGGTTATTGATGGCCCAGAAACTGGATTTTAAACCAGATCCTTTTTTCTTCAAATCTAGAAATCTTTCTAGTAGACAAAATGTTTTCTTTCCCAAACTATATAATATTCTAAAACATAAGATTCTTCAAGGAATCATGAACTAATTACTTTTGTAACCTGCTTCAGCCTGATGATCAAGATGAGTTCCCTCCAGTTGTCTAAATGGCGGGGACCTAGGGATCTTTTCCTCATCAACTACTTGAATTATCTCATGGCCCAATTCCCAACAGATATGTCTGGATGCTGATTCTCACATCCATCCCTTTGCTGAGCTCTTTCACTCTAACCATTGTGCTCCTCCCCAAGCCTCTTGGTAACTGCCACTCAAGGTATTCTAGGTCATATTAATTGTCCTTCGACTTTCCCTATTTAAGTACCGCTGGATCTTTCCATTTGCTATGAACTGAAGGTGAACATAAGCCCTACTCTCTGTGTTTTCTCCATCAATTCTAATGTGAACTCTTTAAGGAATGACATTAGACAATGTCTCCACTTTCTATTCATATTGCAAGTGCTTAGTATGGTGCTTTCAAACATAGAAAGTGCTGAATGTTTTTCTATTCCATTCCATCCTTTTCATCTTTCTTTGTCCATGATTATCATTGCCAATATCCCTTCTAAAATGTGATGCTTCGAACTGGATGCAATATTTCAGATGTGGCATGAACTAAACCAAAAATTTAGTAATCCTAGATGACAAAAATAGAATGTTTTAAGATTTATGAAGTGTTTTAAGTGGCTGATCTCTTTCTCTCCTCACAACAACACTAAGGTAGGTCCTATAGATATCGCTATCATCATTTTGCAGCTAAGGAAATGGAAGTTCAATTGCCTGTAGTCACAAAATTAGAAAGTGTATAAAAGTATCACCTGACCCCAGGGCCCTCAATAACTTTTTTCACTACATTGTACTGATTCTTGATATAGTAGAATTAAGTTTCACCTTCCTCAATATTATATTCGCATTATATAATATTCCAGATACTATATTTCTGAAAACGCAATCAAGAATCAAATAAAGCCATTTTTGCTCAGCAGTTCATAGCAGTGATGTATTGAATTTTCAATCGGCCCACCTAAACATTTGGGGTTTTCTCATGTAAACTTTCATCTAATAACATTTCCCTTCCAAAGACTGAAAACTTGTAGGTAGTAGGGAACACATCATAGACTTCCATCTCGCAATCCAAAATACCTGGTATGAACCTTTGTCCAAAGTGTAGGAAATGGTAAATGTTGACTGCTCTCGTATTTAGCTTCTTACCATGGATCTCTGAAAAGCAAGGCTTAACAGGCAGCCTGATTCTGGCCTCAGTTCCACTGGCATCCATCTTGCTAACGTCAGTGGTATACCCATCCAGAGATTTGTGGTCAGAATAGAGTTGATTGTGTTTTTCCCTTCTCATTGAAGGCTTCTAGACTATCCTCTAGAGTTTCTTTTCCCTTAAATGTTTGACTGGAAGTGAGATTAGCAGAGTAATGGAAACTGTGCATACTCAGGAGACAGACTGATTACCCAAAACCTCTGCTATTTGTAAGAGATAAGACATCCTTACAAGAGTCCCCATTTTCTGTATTCTTTTGGATCAATTTGTAACTACATATTGTGCAATGATGACAAAGAAAACCCAGTCAATCTTAAGTTTCCTTAAGGAGATAACACAGGAAAAGAATGAAGAGAACTGTACTAGGTAGAAGGGGAAAAAGACAGAAATAAAATATCCCCTGCTTTCAAAGAGCTACACTCTCTTCCACTACTTGTTAGAGCTGTTGTAGAGAGGATTTATTCACACATATGGGACAAAATAAATGGAATTCCTTCCAACTCATGTACTGTGATTTATGACTTTTCAACTGAAAGGTTATAGTTTGTCAAATCTCAATAGAGAGTCAAGTGGAGGATTAAGCCAGGTATTGGTCTATATTAACTCACTTTCCTTTCATCTCCCCATCAATGTTATTTAGTCATTCAGTCTTTTCTGACTCTTTGTGATTTTGTAGACTATATCACACCAGGCTCTTCTGTTCAAGCCTGAGGGGCTTATTTTCTGATGTCATATCTTTCAGCATTTTACTATTGTACATAGAGCTGTCTTTACAAAAATACTGCCATTCCCTCCTTCACTGGATAAGTTTTTGTCAGAATTCTCTACCATGACCTGTCCATCTTGGGTAACCCCAAATGGCATAGCTCATAGTTTCATTGAGATGTGCAAGTCCTATCACCACAACAAGTCAGTGAGGGGTCACTTCATCATTGTTTTGCCATAAAAGAGACCATGAAAAGATAAAAAGGTGATTACTATATAAGCAATAATAATAACCTATAATAATCATTGAAATGCATGTAACACGATACAAGGAGCCAACAGTCATTAAATTTGATGCTATTTATCTACAAAACAATCTATTCTATACAACTTATTGAAGTATCCTTTGAGTGAGTCTCCCTCCTCATTTTTAAGGCAGGTTTCCCAGTTTTATATATATATATATATATACCATATTTATAGTACTTTTTGGATTCATACTCCTAAACTATGTCTCATGAGCCTCCACCAATATGATTACCTTTCAATAGCTACATAGTACTTATATAACACTATAAGTTTTGTAAATCATGTGTTATATATCATTTGTTATGTCATTTGATCCTCACAATAACCCTAAGATGTAGGTGCTAATGTTATGTCTGTTTTACAGTTGAGGAAGATGAAGGTGAAAAATGTCAAGTGACTTGCTCAGGATCACAAAGTTCATAAATATCTGAGGTCTTCAAATATTGGAACTCAGGTCTTCCTTACTTGAAATCCAACATGTTTACCCACTGTATTAGCTAGAGGTCTCAATAGTCAGCCAGATGAAACATTGAGAATAATAGTAGACAGACATAAGAAAACATTCCTCTCATTCTATCAACTAAGAATTCATTTTCCTATAAATATACACACCATCACTGGGGAAGGGTAATCAAGTACAGAGACTGTGAATGACTCTTGGTTCTTCTGATATCTTTTGGGTTCCTGATGTTTTCTCTTTATATCCCCTGGTTGTTCGTCTTTAGACAAGATATCTTAGTTAGGCTCCAAGCTCAAGGTTTGGTACAGGACATGTTCTTCTTCTGGGATCACTGGGTTTGCTCTTTGTGAGACACCTTGCTCTGTCAGTTGGCTACAGTCTCCATTGTTTCTAGCTTCTGGCTAAGTTGAAAGCTTTGGTTACACCACCAAGCTTTGACAAGAAAGAAGACAGAATAAGAAATACACTTCCAAAGAACTCATGATGAAATATTCTTAAAGAAGGAAGGAAGAAGAGAGAGGAAAGAAGGAAGGAGGGAAGGAAAGAAAATGGGGAGGGAAAGAGAGAAAGAAGGGAAGGAAAAGAGGAAGAAGAGGAGGAGGAGGAGGATAAAGAGAGAGAGAGTATACCACCAAGGGAAGGGAGGAGAAAGAATACTCCTCCAACCAATTCTAAATTTTGTAACATAAGCTCTCAAAATTACCACCTTCTGTACTAATCTTTACTGCTTCAATCAAGGTTGGTTTTTTGATTTTTAAATTCTTAGTCTCTATTATTTTCATATACAATTGAATGGATAGAGCATAGAAACTAAGGCAATCTGTGACTGGAACTTCCATTGTCTTCATGACCTTTTTATATATGCACACGTGACAACTCAAAATCAGAAAGGAAAATGCCCTTACCTCTCTGTGTCAATGTTGCCTGCTCCTCATAAGTGACAAATGGAAACACTCAAAAACTAAAAGGTCGCCCCACTTACAAACTATATGTTTATTATATCTGAAACCCTACAATCTCATTGAGTGAATTAGAATACTCATTTGGTCAGGGATCACTGGATCAAGTCCTGTTGTACATAAATTGGATTTTTAAAAATAAATTCCATAGTTTCTTTAATTAATTCTTATAATAATAATATTTTAGTGTGATAATTCCATGACAATTATACATTTCCCAATGCGCTCTTATACAATGTATTACTATTCATATATCCCATAAATATTTCGTAAAGAATCGCCTCAATTTCTACATGTCCAATATTTATTCTTTTCATGGTTTGAAAGTATTCAACCTATCCTTCTATTATCTATCATTCTTTTTTTTTTAACAAATTTATTTATTTAACTTTTTACATTCATTTTAACAAAATTTTGGGTTCCAAATTTTCTCCCCATTTGTCCCCTCCCCCCACCCCAATACACCAAGCATTCTAATTTTCCCTGTCACCAATCTGCCCTCTCTTCTATCATTCCTCCCTTCCATCATCCCCCCTACCCTGCTTATCCCCTTCTCCCCCACGTTCCTGTATTGTAAGATAGGTTTTCATACCAAAATATTTGTGCATTTCATTCCTTCCTTTAGTCGAATGTGATGAGAGTAAACTTCATGTTTTTCTCCCAGTTCCCCTCTTTTTCCCTCCACTAAAAAGTCTCCTGCCTGCCTCTTCTATGAGAGATAATTTGCCCCATTCCATTTCTCCCTCTCTCCTCCCAATACATTTTTCTCTCACTGCTTAACTTCATTTTTTTAAGATATTATCCCATCGTATTCAATTTACTCTATGCTCTCTGTCTCTGTGTGTGCATGTGTGCATGCATGCATGCGTGTGTGCTTGCATGTATGTGTGTGTGTATGTGTGTGTAATCCCTCCAACTACCCAGATACTGAAAAATTTTAAGAGTTACAAATATTGTCTTTCCATGTAGGAATGTAAACAGTTCAACTTTAGTCTCTTTGCTATTTACTTTCTCATGCTTCTTCTCATTCTTGTGTTTGAAAGTCAGATTTTCTTTTCAGCTCTGGTATTTTCATCAAGAATGATTGAAAGTCCTCAATTTCATTGAAAGACCATATTTTCCCCTGAAATATTATACTCATTTTGCTGGGTAGGTGATTCTTGGTTTGAGTCCTAGTTCCTTTGACTTCTGGAATATCCTATTCCATGCCCTTCTGTCCCTTAATGTAGAAGCTGCTAGACCTTGTGTTATCCTGATTGTATTTCCACAATACTGGAATTGTTTCTTTCTAGCTGCTTGCAATGTTTTCTCCTTGACCTGGGAATTCTGGAATTTGGCCACAATGTTCCTAGGAGTTTCTCTTTTTGGATCTCTCTCAGGCGGTGATCGATGGATTTCTTCAATATTTATTTTACCCTCTGGTTCTAGAATATCAGGGCAGTTTTTCTTGATAATTTCATGAAAGATGATGTCTAGGTTCTTTTTTTGATCATGACTTTCAGGTAGTCCCATCATTTTAAAATTGTCTCTCCTGGATCTATTTTCCAGGTCAGTTGTTTTTCCAATAAGATATTTCACATTATCTTCCATTTTTTCATTCTTTTGGTTTTGTTTTATGATTTCTTGGTTTCTCAGAAAGTCATTAGACTCCATCTGTTCCATTCTAATCTTGAGAGAACTACTTTCTTCAGTGAGCTTTTGAACCTCTTTTTGCATTTGGCTAATTTTGCTTTTGAAAGCATTCTTCCCTTCATTGACTTTTGAACCTCTTTTGCCAATTGAGTTAGCCTATTTTTCAAGGTGTTATTTTCTTCAGCATTTTTTTGGGTCTCCTTTAGCAAGGTGTTGACCTGCTTTTCATGCTTTTCTTGCATCTTTCTCATTTCTCTTCCCAGTTTTTCCTCCACCTCTGTCACTTGGTTTTCAAAATCCTTTTTGAGCTCCTCCATGGCCTAAGCCCAATGAATATTTATTTTTGATGTTTGGGATACAGAAGCCTTGACTTCTATGTCTTTCCCTGATGGTAAGTGTTGTTCTTCCTCATCCTAAAGGAAGGGAGGAAATATCTGTTCACCAAGAAAGTAACCTTCTATGGTCTTATTTTCTTTCCATTTTCTGGGCATTTTCCCAGGCAGTTACTTGAGATTCCTCTCCACACCCACCTCACCTCCAGATCCTCCCAGCTAGTGCTTGGGGTCTGAGATTCAAATGCTGCTTCCCAGCCTCAGGGCTTTCAGTGGGGGCAGGGCTGCTATTCTGTGTGAGATTAAGTTCAGGTGCTCAGGTAGGGGCAGGTCCACCTCACAGGGCTCAGTTCCCTCAAGGGGTTTATGCAGAGACCTTTAATAATAGATCTGAGCTCCTTCCTGCTTTGGGAGCCCCTGTCCTCTGCTGCCTCAACTGCTGCTTCCCAAGCAGGCCTGAGTTACGGAGACACCCAGCTCCCCTCTCGGCCAGTCAAACAGGCTCTCTCACTTACCTTTGAGCCTGTGGGTGGAGGGAACTGTGAGGATGCTGGAGATTCTGTCCCTCAAGCTTGCTCAAATCTGCTCCTTTTGGTGCCTCATAGCCAAGGCAAGGCTGGGCTCTGCTCTGGGTCCGGTGCACAAGGGACCTTTGGTGTCGGTTTTTCAGGGATCTCTGGAACAAAAATCTCCTCCACTCCATTGTTCTGTGGCTTCTGCTGCTCCAGAATTTGTTGGGAGTTCTTCTTTTCATGGATTTTATGAGCTGTGGGTTCGGAGCTAGCATATGTATGTCTTTCTACTCCGCCATCTTGGCTCTTCCTCCCTATCATTCTTATTACATGATGATTATACATGATTTTTTTCAGTCATACAAAGAATGTAAGAGCTTAAAAAGACCTTAGAGATCATTGCTTCTAAAACCCTCATCTTACAGAGTAGACGACTGAGGCTAAGAATAGTGAAATATTTCCATAACATCATGGGGCTAATAAATAGCAGAGTCATAAATTCACCCCAGATCTCTGACTTTTAGTGCAATTACCTACCTCCTACCCACTTACCATATCTCATGGCTTAGAGGGGTGGGGAGCTTTGAGGCCACATATGTCCCTCTAGGTCTTCAAGTGCAGTCCTTTGACTGAATCCAAACTTCACATAACAAATTTCCTTAATAAAAGGTTTTGTTCTGTAAAACTTGGAATCAGTCAAAAGGCACACCCAAAAAATCTAAAAGGTCACATGTGGGCTCAAGGCCACAAGTTCCCCACCCCTGGCTTAGAAAATGTTCTCAATGTCATTTATTAAACTAGTAAAATACATTATTAATGTTCTACGGGATCTATTTTTTTTTTTAAATTAAGCTTGAAGAAAGGAGGGAAGGAAGATGGGAAGTAGGGAGCATGAAGGGAAAAGAGGGAGAGAGTAAGGAAAGAAGAAAGGAAGGAAAGAAGCAATGGAAATGAAGGAGAGAAGAGGGAGGGAAAGAGAAAGTAAGCATTTATAAAGTGCTTATTATGTCCTCGAAACTCTGGGACTCTACTAAGCACTAGAGCTACAAATATGGGACGGGGGAGTGAAGAATACCTTCCTATCTGTTCTGAAGGAGTGTGAAAGTTTCTTTTAGTTTTGTTTTTAAAGCAGGATGCCTTTGGCTTTGTGTTCAGTGGTGATAGATGGCTTCAGTATTAGGAGAAGATTTCCCAAACTTTACAAAAGTGACAACAACAGCAACAACAAAAACCAAACACAGAGAAATGCTGAGAAATTAAAATGACCAGAAAAAAACTGAAATAGGCATAGTCAGCAAAATAGTCCTGGCTTCCTTGATTGCTGTAATATGGGGTTAATGTGAATCATATCCTTAGCCCTTAGTATTGATCAAGATTCCCTGCTTTGCATTCCTTTCAAGGCTTCTAACTCAGGTATTCTAAGTCAGAGATCAGCAGGGGGAGCTGGTTACGTAGGCTAGAGTCCAAATACCCTATGACCATCCATTTCTACCAAGCAAGATATAGCCTTGACCTAGGCCTCTACACCGCCTCCTCCAAGGAGTATCAGACTTTGTCTTTATTAGCATTGAAGGATTTATCTGTCTCCCCACCCAGGTTTGAGGTGAAGAGGCTCTTCTTATCCATGCCCTAATTTTAGATGATTGCTGTAGTGTAAAGGTATTCATAGGTTTCAAATTCCTCCACAGGCAAGAAATGGTAGGTTCCTTCATACTTGGTCCTTCTCAGCCTCAAAAAAAAAAGAAGTTGAGACACTCAGATCCCATTTGGCTAACACTATTATTGGCCATCATTTTTAAAATTCACATATATCCACTGTCAGAGGTGATCCATAGGTTGTTAAACATATTAACTTTTCAAAATATGATCATTTCTCGAAATGGGAGCAGGAATAGAAGGAGAACTCATGTTATTTTTTTAATACTGCCTCTGATTTTATAATCTTTTTCTGAATTTATCCATTTGCCCAATAAGCAAAAATTAAGAATTTTTCTATCAAAAAGTGTAGCAATCTCCTGAGTCATCCTTTCTAGTTTTTCCTAAGTGAGAATGGCCTCTTTTCATAAGGTTAGATAAATTACTGGGAATCAACATCCTTTCATGTCAAAGGTAAAAAAAACAAAGCACAGAGATTAAAAAAAAAACCATGGTTTATCCCAGGTCCTTGTTTTTTATCCTTTCTCTGATAGGATGTTGAGTTTCAGTAAGGTGATTGTTTACAATAATAAAGAAAAGTTTAAAAGAAAACAAAAACAGCTCAGTGCCTTAGGAATTGAAAATACTCAGGTGATGGTCAAGATCACTGGGTTAATAAACACACAATTGAAATTTCATCATGAGTCTCCCCTTTTCTCTCCTCATGCCCACTCCCAAATTCTGTTGTCGGTATTTTTGGGGGATAGAAGTACAGTAGTGAAGAGATGTGTCTACCAAAAGAATGGGTCAAAGCAAGAAGAAAAGGGTAAACCACAAATGCTCTTATTCACTTCCTACTGTATTTTCATACCCCAAATTCTTCCATGTTCTTTCCACAGTACCAGCAAATCTACAATCCCTAACAGGAACTGTGTGTTGGACTTGTTGATAATACACACATACAGGAAAGAGGAAGCTAGGTAGCTACTACAGTAGATAGAACTCTAGGCCTGGAATCAGGAGACTGAATTGAAATCCTACTTGAAACTACTAACTGTATGACCCTGAACAAGTCACTTTTCCTCTCCGTCTCAGTTTCTTCAAGCATAAAATAGGGATAATAATAGTATCTACCTCCTTGGAATGTTTGAAGATCAAATGAGAATTATTTTTTTCCTGGAAAACTTTTTATTGTAGGTGGAACGGGATAGCTGGACGTACTTTAGATGATTCCAATTTTGTTGGCAACATCTAAAGCATCATAATCTGGAGGAAGTCGGACACAGACCTTCCTCTCTCCATCAGGCTGGATCAGTGTGTTGGCCTTGGCCACCTCAATGTCATACAGCTTATTTATGGCCTACTTGATCTGGTGCTTGTTGGCCTTGACATCCACGATGAAGACTAGGGTGCTGTTGTTCTCAGTCTTCTTCATAGAAGATTTAGTGGTCAAGAGAAACTTAATGATGACATAATGATGAAGATTGTTTCTCTGAGGGCATTTGGGCTGCCTCCAAAGTCTTAGTGTTTTGGGTTGCCAGAAGGTGGGGGATGTTCCAACCTTCTTTTTGTGACTATGGATACCCTTCAGCACCACCTTCTTGGCCTTCAAGGACTTGAACTTGGTTTCTGCCTTGGTGGGGGTGACGCAACGGCTTCCTTCTTTGCCTTCATAGCCTTCTTGAGGGAAAGGAAATGAGAATACGTGTGTTAAGTATTTAGCACAAAAGTTGGCGCATAGTAGGTGCTTAAGAAACCATTTTTTTCCTTCCTTCCTTCCCATGTACTAGCAATTGGACCTGGATTGCTGGGGTTAGACTAGCTTTGTTAGGGTGTCAACAGGAGGAGAGAAGTCTATTACTTCTTGCCCATATTCCTTAAGCTATATTCACTAAGGTATCAAACAGCTCAAAATCATTAGATTAAAAGAATGAATATAAAGTCCTCCTTTTGGCATGTAAATAGCTTCATAATCTGTCTCCTTACTACCTATTCAATATTCTTACACTTCACTCACCTCCACAAACTCTATGATCCAGCAGTGATGGCCTATTTGTAGTTCTTCAGATAGATCTTTCATTTTCCTGACTCCATCATATCTTTTCACTGACTATCCCTATGCCAGGAATTCACTCACTCACTCACTCCTCAACTCTTCCTCTTAGCTAATCTGGCTTTCTCCAATACTCAATTCAAATGCAACCTTTTACAGGAGGCCACCCTCAGTCACCTTGCCTTCTAGAGCTTTCCTTTCTAAGGTTACCTCTCCTCTATTTTGTATGTATTTTGTATGTCAACAGTGATCGACTTGCTTTCTTCTGTCTTAGAATAAGCTCCATGAGAGCCAAAACCACGTTTGCCTTTCTTTCTGTCCCCAGAGTTTAGCACAGTGCTGGAAGTACAGTAAATGTTTTTTTAAAAATGACTACTAATTTGACTTAAGAATATAACTCTGAAATCTACTTTACAAGATAAAATTTAAACAATTCTTTTGCTATCATCAGAAGATGTTTCAATGGCAATGTACTCTCTTTGGTGGGAATAATCTTTCCAGTAGGGTAGTTTTTAACTTTAGCAGCAACACAATTTTTCTCTCCAGATAATAATAGCTAGGTGGCACAGTGGGGAGAGTGCTAGGATTGGAGTCAGGAAGATCTTAATTCAGTTCCTTATTTTTTAAAACTGGCCTATTCTATCAACATGATAAATTCAGGTGAGCACTTAGAGGAGGCTGGAAGTTTGGTTTTGATTCCAGGTTAGAGGAGAAAACTGAGATCTGGGGTAAAAAGCATCATTCCTCATACTCCAGGGCTAGAGGAGATTACAAAAATTAAGCTATTACTACAAAAAAAACGCACAGGGGAAGAAGAAAGAATCCCAAACATAGAAAATTATTATGGGAATAGAGAAGACTGGGGTTTATCTTCAGAGGAGGATATTGAAGTACAGCAACCCTCTTCTACACCAAAGAGTAACACCAAATGGTCACCTGCCCAAAAATAATATATGGAAGAACTTAAACAATACTTTAAAAATGAAATGAGAGAGATGAGTAAAAGAAAAACTTTTCAAAAATAAGAACAATCCAAGATAAACAAGAAGATTATGAAAAGAAAGTAAATCAATTAGAAAAGGAAATCCAGAATCTTAAGAAGAAAATTAGAATTGGGCAAGGTGAAGTCAGCAAAGTTAAAAGACATCAAGAAATAATTAAACAAACTATGAAGACTGAAAAAATAGAAGAGAAAGTGAAATAGCTTATCAGAAAAACAACTGATCTGGAGAACAGATCAAGAAGAGAAAACATAAGAATAATTGGACTACCTGAAAATCATGATAAAAAAAGAATCTGAGTGTAGTAATATAGGAAATAGAAAATTGTCCCGAAGCCTTAGAGCAAGCGGGAAAGTAGAAATAGAAAAAACATCCATCAAAAACCACCTGAAAGAGATTCTATCAAGAAAACTCCTAAGAATATTATGGTTAAATATAGAAATCCCCACCTCAAAGATAAAATATTAAAAGCAACAAGAAAAAAATCAATTTAAGTATGATGGTGCCACAGTTAGAATCACACAAGACCTAGCAGCAGAAACACTAAAGAACTACAGGTCTTGGAACATTATATAGAAGAGGAAAAAATACCAGAAAAATTAATCATAAACCTGAGTGAAAAAAAAATGGACATTTGATCAACTGTCAGACTTTCAAGACTTTGTTTAAAAAAAAAGCAAAGAAATCTGAAATTAATAGAAGATTTAACATACAAGAGCCAAGAGAAGCATAAGGTACATTCCAAAGATTGATTACAAGAGATTCAATAAGGACAGCCTGTTTATTTTTTATACATGTTAAATGTATATATGTCTAAGATTGTCATTAGTAATTGGGTAGTTTGTAAGAAATATTGGGGTAGACCTAAGTATAATATGGCTTTAAAAAGTAAAGCTATTTAGAAACATCTAAAAAGAATAATTATTTTATACAAATGAAGTGTAAGAGGAAGAATAGATATGGAGGAATTAGATGGAGGAGAAAGGCCTGTAGTTCTGATAAACTACTTTCATCAGGAATTGGTTTGAGAGGGATACACACACACACACACACACACACACACACACACACACACATACATATATACGCATATATACACACACGTATATAAGCACACAAATACACATACACACATATATCACATATATATGTGTGTGTATATGTACACATATATCTATATTTATATAGATATATATGTCTTCCAAATTCAGAAGAAATAAAATGGTAAGGGGATAGGGAGGGAGGGGAAGACATTGAAGGGATATCTAGAAGGCAGGGGGAGGGAAGAGGTTAAGGTAAGTATGGAAGTTTAGATAAACGGGAATGAAAAGATAAGGGAGGGAATCTCTATAGGGAAGAGTAAGGGAATAGGTTATAGGGTGCTAAAGAAGACTGTTTAGATTTATGGGAGGAAAAGGGAGGAATTCTTGGAGGGGTGTAAGTTAAGTAATAGGGCAAGGTAGTGGTAGAAGTAAAGCAGAGGAGTCAGGAGAGATAAGAAACAAGAGATATGCACAAACATAAAAACAAAGATCAATTTGTTAGGGAAAGTATATGTCTATATATGTATGTATATATGGGTATATCTTTATATGTGTGTATATGTATACATGTGAGTGTCTATATATTACATATGCATATGTGTGTATGTATATATCCACACTTAATTGTAGTGTGATAGGGGGAGGAAGGCAAAAAAAAAAGTAGAAAATGCAGAGAGCAAAAGAAAATTTACAAGGAAGCAAAGGACAGCTCTCAACACAACATATAGTATTTATCATTCAAGTTTTCTTGAAAGAAAATTTACTGTTACATACTTGGAATTCTCTCTTAAGCTCTGCTCTGCACATGACATCCTTTTTTCCTTCTCTTTGTATTTAAGTTCCAACATTTAAGTTTATGATATTTTTTTTTTCCTTTTTTCTATTCTGTATTTGTATTTTGGTGTTTGAGTCTAAAATAAACAAAAACCTGATAGAAAAATCCAATGCCCTCTATAAAGACAGCATATGAGAAAATATTACAACAAAAGTAAAATGCCAATCTTTCCCTTATAATATGATGATGGAAACTTATAGCAGGATTACCAATGCACAGATATTACCCACTTCTCCTCAAGTTTCTGGGGTCTTTGACCTTGGAAAAAACTTCCTTGCACTGAAATATGCAACAGATAGATTACAAGAGAACTTTAATTGGGGAAGTATTAATTGACTTAGGTTGTAAATTAACTAAAGGATTTATTTAAATGAATAACATGCTGATGCTGTTAAAAGATTTATAACATTTCTACTGGAGTGCCATCTGAGCTACAAATTGTCCAATACTTAATTATAGGACTGGAACATAATTCAAATGTAAATGATGATATATCAGAGCCATATATCCTACTCAAGAGGTAAGGGGAAAAAGGGGAAGAGGGAAGGGATGTGTAGCTCAAAAATTATTTTAAAATAATATTAAATTATTTTTATATGTAAATGATTAAATTATAAAAACATTCTTTAAAATTGTAAATGATGAAACTAAAATATTGACTACATTACTGAGGTAAACAGACTTGAAAAAGCTACATGATGTTTTAGTTCAATTAATTGTTCAACTAATAATTAGCATCAACCGAGAGAGAAATGTTTTATGGCATGCCACAGGTCTTGTTCTGTTCGTTGTTTTTTTTTTTTTTGTTGTTGTTGTTTTCTTTTTATTGTTTTTTATCAAAGCTTGAAGAAAACCTAGATGGCATGCTTGTTACCTTTGTAGATGAAATTTTTAGCTTGTCTAGATTGCTAACATGTCAGGTGACAGAAGAGATTCATAATCAGGACTGAAATATGAAACTGTAAATTTAGTTTCAAAAAGCAACTGCAGAAAAACATGACAGAAAAGTACCAAGTTGATAACAAGACACACGGAGATGTAGCTGACTATAAGCTCAAGATGATTCAGTTACCAAAAAAAGAAATCTAATGAAAATTTTTTCGTGAAATAATTTGAAATGCAGTATTTAGATCAAAGGAAAGAATAGCCCTGTTGTACTTTACAAAAATCAAGCTCTATCCAAAATTTTGTGACCAGGTCTCTGGGCACCACACTTTAAAACAGTTATTGGCAATCTGAGTCATCTAGTTGAGGTCTACCAAGATGGCTTGGGCTCTGTAAGCCATTTTGTGTGAGAAATGGTTGATGGGATTAGGAATGCTCTTTTGGACATAAGAAAAGAGGCAGGGAGGGGGGTCAAGTGGGACATAATAACCATTTTCAAGTATTTGAAAAGTTGTCATTGAAGAGAGAGTAGTTAATTCTGTTTAGCTTCAAATGGAATAACCTTGCAAAACTGGGTAGAAGTTATAGGGAGACTGCCTTCTATTCAATTTTATAAAGAAGGGCTTTTGAACCATCATATATGTTCAAAGATAGAATGAGCTCCCTTGTGAAGTACAGAGCTCTCCTTAACTATGAGTATTAAAGCTAAGCTTAGATGATTCTCTGGGGATTGTGGGAAGAATTCCTCCACTGGGGAGAAGGCTATAACAACTGACCTTGACGATCCTTTCCAAATTCACATTTGGTGATTTTATGGGTAGGGGCAGCTAATTGGAGCAGTGGATAGAGTGCTGGGCCTGGAGTCAGGAATAACTAAGTTCAAACAGTCTCAGAAACTCACTGGCCATGTGACCCTGAAGAAGTCACTTAATCTCCATTTGCCTCATGTAAACTGTAAAATGGAGACAATAATCCTACCAACATTACAGGGCTATTCTGAGAATCAAAATGCAAAAATTGCTTAATATAATGATTGGCAAATAATTGGTACTATATAAATGCCTATTCCCTTCCCTTGGGCACTTAGTAGGTAGTTAAGAAATACCTACTCCCTATTCTCCCTATACCAGGGATTCTTTGGGTGACTCCTCAGTATTGCAGGTAATTTAGTAATGAAGCTGATAAATTCTAGGAAGAGAAGTACTTTCTCACCTTCCTCATTTTTATGAACTTTCTATATTTACTGGAGATATCTTCCTTTCCAATTAAAGAAAAACAAGATATTCTTTTGAAATGTGAAAAACTGTACTACTCTTTGCTTCAAGCCCCATGTTTGTTCACCATCATATTTTGTCAAGATTGAGTGCCTTCTGAGGGGACTGCTGCTGTGTTAATTAGTTCTAATGAGTGAGATTAACTTCTAATTCAACATTAGCTGTAATTTTATCACTGGTCCATTAACTGTAGAAGGAGAAACATCATTAACCTTGGCAAGAATCATGAACAATATATCCCAGAGTCTTTGGGAGTTTGAGATCAGCATTAGAATTTTGAGAGACAAAAATACATCAGTCTTTCTTGAATGAGAAGTATTTTAATCATGTTTATGTAATCCATGTGGATATATGCACATGTGTCTATGTATAAATATATACATATGTGTATATATATATATATATATATAACTTGTCATATAGTCAAAACAGAATAACATAATTATATATTAAAATGTAACTAGAGGTAGCTAAGTGGAACAATGGACTTGGAATAAGGAAGATCTGAGTTCCAATCCAGTCTCAGATATTACCTAGCTGTGTGGCCCTGGGCAAGTCACTTAACTTCTGTCCACCTCAGTTTTCTCATTATACAATACAGATAATAATAGTACTTACTTTCCAGGGTTGTTGTGAGATTAACATAATATTTGTAATGTACTTTGCAAACCTTAAAGGACTATGCAGATGCTAGCTATTCTTGTTTTTAAAAACATATGGATAAGCCTGCTAGTATGTCCAGGGACTATCAAATGAGAGCCTTAACATCAGATAATTATGTGAACCTGATAATTTTTGAAAACAGAAAAACACTGTGGTTCATATTATACCTCTTCTCACTAAGATTTCAAATGATATTCAACAAGTGGAATGTTCTTATCAGATTTTTCACAAAGGCAGTATTTAGTACTTTCCATCTAGCATTAGAAAGTGAAGGATTTATAGACCCTGGGGAAGTAAATCATACATTAAGAAGTTTGAGAAAATTTCATCTTTTGACACATCACAAAAGGAGGAGAAAGAAAGAAAAAAGAAAGAAAGAAAGAGAAGGAGAGGGACAGGAGGAAAGGAGAAAGGAAGGGAGGAAGGAAGGAAGGAAGGAAGGAAATAAGAGAGAGAAAGAAGCAAGAAAGAGAAGAGAAGAGAGAGAGACAGAGGGAGGGAGAGAGAGAAAGAGGGAGAGAGAGAGAGAGAGAGAGAGTTCAGTCTGATCATCTATATTGTCAAAAAGGGAATTAAGAATACTGTGTTTGAATGCTAGAGAGGACTAAAGCTAAATTTATCTCTCCTTCATATTTAAATTCTGTGCTCATTAGTGACCGCACATATTGAACCCGCCCCCAAATAATCAGGACATATGAGCTAACAAAAGGCATACCTTTTTTTGATTCATTAATAATAATAAAGAACAATAAACTAATATTTTTATAGTACCTTCCATATGCCAGACACCATGCTAAGTGCTTTATATAGATATGATCTCACTGGACCCTCACAACAACTCCAGGAAGTAGGCGCTATATTATCCCCATTTTTACAAATGAGCCAAACAGAAGTTAAGGGACTCCTCAGAGTTACACAGTTAGTAAGTGTCTGAGGATGGATTTGAACTCAGGGCTATCTTGGATCTAGACCCAGTGTTCTATCTACAATGCCACCTAGTTATCTTATTAAAATGCCTTCTTCTTTCTGGACATGGGGATTATCTTGGGATTCTGAACTATATGGTTCATTGTTGCTATTGCTGTTGAACTTTAACAGGTGAAAAGAGTATCCAGAGGGTGGTAGTTTTCTAATATGATTATAATAGATGATGTAGTAATCTGTTGCCCAATGATAAACGAAAGGCAGGAACCACGGTGGTTTGTATCCTCTTTGTATTCTCCTAGTATAAGCCTATACACTTCGAAGTACCTAATAACTGTGTCTCAATTACTTTAAGATCAGGAGCTTATAGCATCACAAGGTCATAAATTTAGAACTGGAGAACACTTGGAGGCATCAAGCCCTACACTTTCATTGTACAGATGAGAAATCTGGTGCCTAGAGAGTTTAAGTGATTTGCCCGAAGTTATACAGGTATTACACAACAGAGCAGAAGCTGTTTCAAAATTCTCTGATTCCAAATCCAGGGAAAACAACTGAATCCTATATCTGCAGTTGGAATACATAGATTCACATGTTGGCTTTGCTACTTTTGACCTGTCCAACTTTGGATAAGTCTTTTGATGACTTTGGGATTCAGTTTGTTCTTCTGTAGACCAAGAATGCTTACTATATATTCTCTGGAGTCTCTAAATGCTTTAAATCTATGATCCTGTGACTTCTAAATAAGAAAAGGGCACTTCTGATGTGCTCTGGGAAAGGGAGTGATTCCAAAATATTCTTTGAAAAGATTTTAGGTAAAAGAGATAGCATAGGATTGGATGTAAATTTTGGAAAAAGAGAAAGGAATGAGCTAATTATTTTTAAAGTCAGTTTGATTTTGAGTGTTTACCTACAAGTAAAGCAAGATGAGGGATACAACATAGATCCTGTTTTTTCCTAAGATAGAGAAAAAAGACTGAGATAGATACAGGGTAAAAGAAATCCTTGTAGCCAAGGGTGAATGAAATGGACAGATGGGGAAAGCAAAGGTTTTTTTATTTGTTTGGTTTTTTTTGAGGGTGAATGTGACTCTAAGTAGAATTATCTTTGATTGATTGGATCATATTGGTTGGCTAGCAATGAGCAAGTTGCAATATCACAGAAACACCACAATTCAGATCAGTGACCAATCCAAGATTACAATGGGAAAGAGCAGACATTAATGATAGTGAGAAGAAGGAACAGAAAGAAAAGAGAGGAAGAATTGACGGCAACTCAGAACTAAGTTTTCTTAGAAAAAAGGTAATATCTTGAAAGCTTCTATACATTGGATAGGATTGGGCGAAGAACTAAATTATGCTACCTCCATAAATAAATGAAAATGGTGGGAGGATTGTGAATGGAATATTGATGGAAGAGGGACTCTGTCTTTGTGAAATGGGAGGTACTAGAATAGCCTTCAGTAGACCTTAAGACATGTAGTGGATGGAGGGCAGGGCCTGGAGTCAGGAAGACTCATCTTCTCAAGTTCAAATTTGATTTCAAATACTTATAACCTAATGTGATTCTGGGAAAATCACTGAACCTTGTTTGCCTCAGTGTCCTCATCTATAAAATGAGATGAAGAAGGAAATGGCAAACTTCTCCAGTGTCTTGGCCAAGAAAACCCCAATGGAGTCACAAGGAATCAAATACAATCAAACAAAAAAAGGCCTGACTATTCCTGCCTATCCAGCTGTGCATGATTTTTCTAATAACTTAGTCTCCTGGGACCTCGTGTGTTCCATCAATGAAATGAGCTGCTTGGATTATATGATATTTAAGATATTTTCCAGTTCTAAAATTCTTTCTGTCACTGGTTTGAACTGATATCTGACTTCCAAATATGCACTGGTTGGCTTATCTGAGACAGATTGATTCATTGTAAGTGGCTAAAACAGGAGTGAGGAACCTGCAGCCTCAAGGCTACATGTGACCTTCTAGATCCTCAAGAGTGGCCCTTTGACTGAATCCAAACTTCACAGAACAGATCCCCTCAATAAAAAGATTTGTTCTATAGAACTTAAACTCAGCCAAAAGGCCGCATCTAAGGACCTAGAAGGTCACATGTGGCCTCAAGGTCACATATTCCCAGTCCCTGGTCTAAACCAATACCAATGATACAAGTATTCATAATTGGCATAATATTCAGGTGAAATAATTATGAGAGTCAACTGGTAACTTTTCCTTTTTAATCCTGGTTTACCAAGGACCATGGGAAAAAAATTAGAACCATAACTGTTGCAACAACTACTATATTTGTAGTATAGTATAGTATAGTACAGTACAGTATAGTGTAGTGTAGTGTAGTATAGTATGGTATGGTATAGTATAGTATAGTATAGTATAGTATAGTATAGTATAGTATAGTATAGTATAGTATAGTATAGTATAGTATAGTATAGTAGTTTATGATTCCCTGAAAGCTATTTATGAACCAAAAACCTATGATGAGTCACAACTACTCAGTGTTGATGTAGCCACGTTGATTAGTGATAAGGACATGATCCTAGAGAGATGGGTTGAACACTCCCATAGTGTTCTCAACAGACCATCATCGATCTATGCTGAGGCCACGGACCACTTACCTCACATTAAATCTATCCTTCCTTAGCTGAACTTCCAACTGAAGAAGAGATTTTGAGGGCTATTAGCCTCCTTTCATGTGGCAAAGCACCTGGTGCGGATTCTTTTCCAACTGAGATTTACAAGGTCGAGGGACCATTGCTCATATAAAAGCTGACCGAAATTTTCCAGGTTATATGGCAAGAGGATGTTATACCCCAGGAGTCCAAGGATGCCCCCATTGTCCATATCTATAAAGGTAAAGAGAATAGATTGTCCAAATGTGTGCGTGCGCACACACACACACTCCTTTCCTATCCTCCCCTTGTTTGCATTGATAGATAGAATTGAATTCTTGCATCATATGACTGAAGGCTCAGGATGCTTATGTTTTTCTTAGCCCTTGGGTCAATCAAAGGTGAAAGTAAGAATGTTAATTGCTATTCTGGACTAGCCAGCCCAAAGACATTGTTTTGCTGTTTTCGATTTTTCATTGGCATCCATAATTATGCTTATTATATGTCACTGGTAGTTTTCCAACACAAATAGTGATTTGCAGTCTTTAACTAGTTCAGGCAGCCTTTCAGTCATTTTATATGTATTTATTGAATGCCTGCTATAGGCCTATCACTGAAGTAGTTATGGAGGAGAAAACAACAACATATATAAGAAATAATCCTTGTTGGCATATCCTGACAAAAGGCAGTGGGCTGAACAGGCAAGTAGCCCATGGGTTGGGGAAGGGCATTTCCTCCATTGGACAAAGGAGTGAGGACTTAAGTTGCAGAAGAAAACAAGCATAAACGAGAAAGCCATATTGACAGTGCCAAGGTGTCTGCAGAGTGTCAACACCCTTAGACTGAGTGGAGTAAGGAAAGCAGTTGCTAGAGTAAAGGTTTAGGCCTGGAAGTTTGTCCTGGATTAGGAAGTCAACTGTAGGGTGTGCCAGGGAATCTGACCTTTGTCTGGTTCAATCTGTCTCCCCACAGTTTTAGATCTTTTATGGTAGCCGCAGACATGTCCCACTCATTTCCCCTGATGTGAGATTGCAGAAGTCAGACAGGGCCAGACTCTTCGTTCCCTGACTCTTCCATGTCTGTCAGAGAATGGATGTAATATGCCTTTTTTCCAAGAATTAGCAGTGACAAGCCCTCCACCCTCCATTATAAGTGTGCTTTGAGAAAAATGACTGGGTATTACAAAGAACTGGCTATTACTCAGGCAGCAGATGTACGTCTGGGTCATTGACTACGCTTGCCAACACTGATGGACATGAGTCTTAACCAAGGGAATGTAAATGTGACAAGGCACAAAATCTTATTGTTTGCAGAGAGTTTAGAGGTCTAACGCATAAAGAATCCCCTATCCAAGGTGCTTAACACAGCCATCAGTTTCTGCTTAAAGAGTTCCAAGGAGGGGAATCTTATTGCTTCTCAGGGAGAGGGGGAGGGAGCATTCTACTTTGGGATAGCCATAATTATCAGGAATTTTCCCCTTGAATTAAGTTTAAATTTACTTCATGCTGGCCTCAGGACAAAAAGAAAAAGTCCACTTGAATTCACCTATCATATCCCTCCCTGAATCTTCTCCGGAAGCAGTTCTAGCTACCTTCCCCTATGAGACCTGTCTCAGCCTCGCACACAAACTAAGAAAGAAGGAAAGGAGCCCAGGGATCCAGAATGATCCCAACTGTGCAAGCTGGTGACATCAGAGGTCCTTCTTTACTCCTTCCCTCATAATTGTTTTCCCTGTCTTGTAAATTGTAGGGCCAGTCCAAAAGCACCAGCAATATTTTGTCAAGCTGTAATTATCTAGTTAATTGCCTCCCTGCTGGGAGAGAAGCTCCAGCGTGCTGCTCAAAGCAACAATAGTCCTGTCTTTTTTATTCAGCCTCTGTGGGATTTCCTGGGCTGTTTGCCTTGATGTTGTTATTACCCTGTCTTACAGATGTGCACATATGAAATGATTATGGAAAAAAAAAGCAAGAGAGTATTTTTAAGTGCCCAAAATGACTGATACACACAATAAGTGTTCTAGGAGTTCAGGGACTAATTAATGTGAGATGAAACAATCAAGAAAGGTCTAATGAAGGAGGTAGAACTTGATGTGATTATTAAGCATATATAGGATTTAGAAATAGGGAAAGTAATTCTAGGCCAAGAAAACAACATCAACAAATGCTTCAATAAGGAAACTAAAATGCATGTTGTACGTAGGCAACCAGAGAGATACAAGATTAAGTGAAACACAGGGTTTTGTTTTTTTAATTGAATATTATTTATTTTAAGCATTCTTTTCTTTTTAAATTTTGAATTCCAAATTCTCTTACTCTTTCTCACCCCTCCTCCCCATTGACAAGGCAAGCAATATGCTATCAATTATACATGTTAAATCATGGAAAACATTTTCATATTAGCTATATTGGGGAAAACGCAATATATGTACACATATATACACGTATATATATATATATATATATATACACACACGTATATATATAAAGAGAGAGAGAGAGAGAGAGAGAGAGAGAGAGAGGATAATATTTCCGATTACACTCAGTTTATCAATTCCCTCTCTGGAAGTGGATAGTATTTTTTCATCATGAATCCTTTGGAGCTATCTTGAATCTTTGTATTGATCAGAGTAGCCAAGTCTTTCACAGCAGATCATCATTACAACATTGCTCTGACTATGCATAATGTTCTCCTGATTCTTCTCACATCCTTTTGCATCAGTTCATATAGATCTTGTCATGTTTTATTCCTCATCATTTCTTTTAGCTCAATAGTCTTCCATCAAAATCATATACCACAACTTATTCACCATTCCAGCTGTTGAGCATCCCCTCACTTTCCAGTTCTTTGCCACAGAAAAGAGCTGATATAAATATTTTTATACATATAGGTCCTTTCCTTTTTTCTCTGATCTCTTTGAAAAACAGGCCCAGTAGTGATATTTCTGGGTCAAGGTGTATGTAGTTTTCTAGCCCTTTTGGCATAGTTCCAAATCATTCTCCAGAAGCTTTGGATCAGTTCACTATCCTAACAAAAGTTCATTAGTATAACTTCTTTTTTCTCATCCTTTCCAGCATTTCTCATTTCTGATAGGTGACAGATGATGCACAAGAATTGTTTTAATGTGCATTTCTCTAATCAACAGTGATTTAGTGCATTTTTTCATATAACTATAGATACCTTGGAGTTCTTCTGAAAACTGTCCATATCCTTTGACCATTTATGAAATGGAGAATGGCTCTTATACATTTGGCTCAATTCTCTATATATTGGAGAAATGAGGCCTTTATCATAGAAACTTGTGTGAGTTTATGTTACTTTATTGTCTGGGGTACCTTTTATTTTATTTTTTAAAATTTATCTATTTTTAGTTTTCAACATTCAGTTCCAGAAGCTTTTGAGTTTTAAATTTTCTCCCCCTCCTTGTCTTCCTCTCTCCCCAAGAAAGCAATCAATCTTATATAGGTTCTACATATAACTTCATATTAAACATAATTTCATATAACATATGTTACAAAGAAGAATTATGACTAATGGAATGAACTATGGTACCTTTTAAGAAAATGTAGTTTCCCTGATTATTTCTTTCAATTTGGTTTATTTCTGCTTTTGCTTTGCTTGAGATCATGATTGCTACCCTCTGTCTTTTTTTACTTCAGCTAGAGAATATTTAGATTCTTCTCTGGTCCTTTATTTTAATTCAATGCATGTCTTTCTGTTTAAGTATGTCTCATAAAAAAATATGGTTAGATTCTTGTTTTGAATACATTCTGCTATCCACTTCTATTTTGTGGGTGAACTCATCCAAGTCATTCAGTTATGTATTAGCAGTATATTTTTCTCTATCTCATTTTCTTCTGTTTATTTTGTCTCTTTTTCTTTATCCTGTCCCTCTTCAGAAGTCTAACTTGCTTCTACCCATTTCTTCCCTTAAGTTACCTTCCCATTCATCATTCTCCCCCCTTTCTCCTCCTACTTCCCTCTTGGATAAGACAGAGTTCTATATACAACTGACTGTGTATATACATTCTTCCTTTTTTTAACCAATTCTGATGAGAGTGAGGTTGAGATATTGGTCAGTACCACCACCACCACCACTGCCACCCAATTTTCCCCTATAAAAAGCTCTTCCTTACATGCCTCTTTCATATGAGAAAATTTTCCCCATTCTGTCTTTCCTTACTACCTCCTTCCAGTGAATCCTTGTTCCTTAACCCCGCCCTTTTTTTGGTGACCACTCCAACATAATTGACTCACATACATACCTTTTGTTTATGCAAGCTCCTTTTAATTGCCCTAATAATGATAAAGTTTTTATGAATTACATTTATTGAGTCCCTTATGGTTTCTTTTTCATGCTTATCTTTTTATGTTTCTCTTGGGTCTTGTATTTGAATGAAAATTTTTCTGTTCATCTTTGACCATTTCATCAAAAATACTTGGAAGTCCACTATTTTATTAAATATTCCCCCCTCCCCTGCAAAGGATTATACTCAGTTTCTTAGATCAGTTGTTCTTGGTTGCAATCTCAGGTCCTTTGCCTTCCAGAATATCCTATTCCAAGCCTTTCTCTTTATCGTAGAATTTGCTAAATCTTATGTGATCCTGACTGTGAATCTAAGATATTCTAATCATTTCTTTCTGGCTGTTTGTAATATTTTCTCCTTGACCTAGGCGCTCTGGGATTTGACTATAATATTCATGAGAGTTTTCATTTGGGGATCTCTTTCAGGAGGTCATCAGTGAATTCTTTCACTTTCTATTTTTCCCTTTGGATCAACGAAGACCTCAGAGCTCTCCTGGTCTTCATCCTGGTCTTTGCCCAAGAAGAGCCCCCATTCCTTTGCAACTGCAAGTACTAGAATTCCTCTTTACTCAGGAACTATGATCCAAAACTGCTGATGGGCAGTACAGTTGCTAATCAGCACTAGCGGTACCCAGTGCCAGCAATGGATACTCTGCAATCTCTTTCTAAACATTTGTGCAATCACCTTATCATCTCTGGGCTAAGAGCTCCTGCAACTGCTGCTGTTGCTGCGTGTGTGCACCCCAGAGAGTCCTTCACTCTGCTGTAGTGTCATAGACCTTTCCTGCAGACTTCCTAAGTTTTCCTATGCCAGAAAAATACATCACGCTGTCATTTTGTTGGCTTGCCATTCCAAAATTTAATTTGAAGAGCTATTTTAATGTTTTTGGAGGGGAATGTCAAGAGAATTCATTTGGGTTGGTGCCTCTAATCTGTGATGGCTCCCAGAAGTAGGTTTTACATTAGAATTATCTAAAGAACTGGTCAGATAAATGACTTGTACATCAGTTTCTCAACATCTCAAAGAATACAGTGGAAAGTGTATCTGCTTGTCGGTTCAGGGACTTGAGTCCAAGTCTCTTCTCTGCCATTAGGTCCTGTGTGTTCTTGGGCAGATCAATGTATCTGTGGCTCTCTTTCTCCCTCCCTCTCCCTCCCTCTCTCTCTTCTTCTCTCTCTCTCTCTCCCCCCTCTCTCTCCCTCCCTCTCCCTCCCTCTCTCTCTCCTTCTCTCTCTCTCTCTCCCTCTCTTTCTGTCTCTCTCTCTCCCTCTCTCTTTCTGTCTCTGTCTCCCTTCGTATGTGTACACACACACACACACACACACACACACACACACACACACACTTATACATTCTAAAACCTTAGTCAGTTGCCTGGGGTACTGAACGGTTAAGTTAGAAGCTGTAGTGGAACCCAGGTCTTCCTGTCCCAGGTGGAAGCTCCCTCTCTAGTATACATGTTGCCTGTCCTCCACAGACATATTAATGTATATATTTGTCTCTCTTATATGACTTTTATAATTTTCAAATTAATTAACAAAACTCCTAAAATGGTTATCTACTATGTGGGAGGCAATATATTATATACTTTTGGAAAAGAAAGCAGTATATACCTTTGTCCTGGCCTTTGAGAATCTTTACTATCTCAGTGGGGAGAGAGGACATATATACTACAAGAACATAGTTGTGTAGTCTATGTTAGTCTCTGGGGGAGAATGCTATTAAAGTCCGTTTGGGAACTGGAAAGCAAAATCAAACAAGATAAAGGATAAGGGAGGCTTCCTCTGTCATTTAAAAATAGATCCAGCAATCTTTAGTCCATCCTCCTGGCCTGATAAATATATTAGATGGGGATTTTTTGCTAATTCGAAGATTAGAATCTACTTAAAATAGGTCAAGAAACTCCGCTGTGGGGTTAACTGATCTTAGCTATGGCATGAGCTATTGCTAGCCAATTCAAAATTTTGAGCAAGTTTACGCTTGTGAAAATGGAAATTTCCCTCAGTGAAGGGCATTATGTTATGAAATTATCAGCCCTTGCAGTGACAGAGGAGAGTAGATAGAAAGTGCTTAAAGAGAAGCTTTTGAAAGATTTTAATACAATAAAACAATCTCCTAGGTTTTAGACTTCAGAAATGTCTGTTTTATGACAAAAGAAAGTGTTTTTCTTGTCTGTAAAATAAATGCTTCCTGGTAAGGCTAAATGCAATTTTAAAAAATCTTATACTGTTTAAGTAAACGGCTTGGCAGGTCAAAAGGAGATTTAAAAAATATTTCACAAAATAGTGATATTTAGACTTACAGAGTCATAAAGGTACATTGCTTCATAACCAAGAGTAAGGACTTTTGAAAAGTTTATGGGATTGTGAATTTTGAGGTGCAAGGGACCCCAGAGGTCAATTGTTCTAAGCCCCTCATTTTACATATGAGGAAACTGAGACCTAGGAAAGTTTAGTGACTTGGCCAAGATGACACAGGTAATAAATATCAGAGTGGGGTATTTGAAAACAAACACACACATATACAATCATTACAAATAAACATAAGGCAGTGAAGGAGGGAAGGTACTAGCACAAGGCACTAGGGCATAGTGTCAGTAAATCTTTCATGTATGGAGAATATGGTACTTGAGCTGAACCTTGAAAAAAGAAAGGGGTTTTATGGATTGAAAGTGAGGAAGGAGTGCATTTCAGGTATGGGGGTAATCAGTGAAAGGCACAAAATTGAGAAATGAAATGGAGTTCTTTGTGGGAAGAATAAAGAGACAGCCAGTTGACTGGATAGTAAGGTGTGGGAAATGGAGAAATGTATAATGAGCTTGGAAATATAGTTTGGGTCAAGGCAGAGAAAGGCTTTAATGGTTTGAGAAGTTTTTTTATTTTATCCTAAGAATAAATAGAGCCAATGGAGCTTGTTGTGTAGACAAGGGACATGTGAGGGGGATAGATTGAAATGAAGCATGATGAGGTAGGGACAATAAATAGGAGGCTGCTGTCTAGATGCGAGGTGATGTGGGCCTAAATGAAAATGATCACTGTGTGAATGGAGAGAAAGGGGTGAAATCAAAAGACATAGAGGCAGAAATGAAATTAACAGCTCATTTAATATGTAGGGTGATAAAAAGTGAGAAATAATAATAGCTAGCATTTATATAGTGTCTGCTGTGCTCCAGGTAATGTGCTAAGCACTTTCCAAATACTACCTTCATGGATCCTTACAACAACCCTGGGAGGTAGATACCATTGCTATTCCCAATTTGCAGTTGAGGAAACTGAAGCAAAGGTTAACTGACTTGCCCAGGTCACACAACTAGTAAGTGTCTGAAGCTGGATTTAAATTCAGATCTTCTTAAGTATGGGCCTACCTTCTATATATTGTACCACCTAGCTGGTTTAAAGGAAAAATTGAGGAATATACTGAACTTATGAACTTGAGATTGGAAGAATGATAATACCTTCGAGAGAGATAGAGCAGTTTAGAAGAAGGAAAGAATTGGAAAGAAAAAAAGCAAGTTTAGTTTTTGGTGGGTTTTATCTGAGATATCTCCCAGGAAGCCAGTTTGATAATACTAATGGTTATTTGGTGATATGGGACTAAGATCAAGAGAGAGACTGGAACTGTGTAGAGTTCTTTGAGTCATCAGCATGAGGATGACAGTGAAATTAATGGGAACTTGTGAGGTCTTCTAGAGAGAGGATAAAGGCAAATAGGGGTCCAGGACAGAGCCTAAGGATCACCCATCATTAGGGAAAGTGATCTGGGTGATAATCAAGCAAAAAAAAAAAACTCAAAAACTCAGGACTAATCAGCTAGGCAAATAGAGAACCAGGAGAGAACAATGTCAGGAAAACCAAGAGAAGACAGAGTTTACAGAGGAAGAGGATGGTGAATAGCCATCAGCAGCAAAAGGTCAAGAAGTTTAAGGGCTGAGGGGAGGAGCCAAGATGGCAGAGTAGAAAGACTCATATATGCTAGCTCCGAATCCACAGTCCATAAATTTCCTGTAAAAAGAACTCCCCACAAATTCTGGAGCAGTGGAAGTTGCGCAACAACGCAGTGGAGATTTCCGTTCCAGAGAGCCCTGAAAAACTGACCCCAAAGGTCCGTCATGCACCGAGCCCGGAGCAGAGCCCAGCCATGCCTTGGCCATGTGGTGGCACCAAGAGGAGCAGATCCCAGCAGACTTCAGGGACAGAACCTCTGGCGGCCGAGAAGGTCCCTCCACCCACAGGCACTACAAGTCAGTGAGAGAGACTTCTGGGCTGGCTAAGAGGGGAGTGGGGTGTCTCCATAACTCAGGCCCCCTTGGGAAGCAGTGGCAGAGGCAGAGGCAGTGGCAGAGGCAGCTGCAACCCAGCACTCCCGGAGCAGACAGGAGCTCAGGGCCATTACTGAAGGTTTCCACATAAACCCCCTGAGGGAACTGAACCTGGGAGGCGGCCCTGCCTCCACCTGAGCACCAGAACTTAAGCTCACATTGAATAGCAGCCACGCCTGCCACTGAAAGCCCTGAGGCTGGGGAGCAGCATTTGAATCTCAGACCCCAAGCACTAGCTGGATGGATAAAGGTGGGGATGGAGAGGAATCTCAGAAGTCAAGTAACTGGCTGGGAAAATGCCCAGAAAAGGGAAGAAAAATAAGACCATAGAAGGCTACTTTCTTGGTGAACAGATGTTTCCTCCTTTCCTTTAGGATCAGGAAGAACAATGCTTAACATCAGGGAAAGACATAGAAGTCAAGGCCTCTGTACCCCAAACACCCGAAATAGATATCCAATGCTCTCAGGCCATGGAAGAGCTCAGAAAGGATTTTGAAAATCAAGTTAGACAGGTGGAGGAAAAACTCGGAAGAGAAATGAGAGAGATGTAAGAAAAGCATGAAAAACAGGTCAATACCTTGCTAAAGGAGACCCAAAAAAATGCTGAAGAAAATAACACCTTGAAAAAAAAGTTTAAGGGCTAGAAAACACCAAGTTTGGAAGCTGAGTTCTTTACATACACCAGTGAACTTTGGAGAAGGGAGAGTATTTAAATGAAATTAAATAACCAGATAGTTCATAAAGTTATCCTCACTTTCACCACCCCCCAATAATTAATGCATTTTTTTCTTTAATCAGATGTCTAGATGAGGCACAAAACCTTGGATGTAAAAATTGGTCTCCCCATCTCCCTAATAAGGAGAAACAGCAATCAGAAGTTAGATGGAACCTGATCATATCTGCTAGACTAATCATATTTAAGAGAAGCTATGCATACAATCCTAGCCAGATCTCTTTCCTCTGAGAAGAGCAGACTCATGCCTCTGGCCCCATCTTCCTGTTTTGCGTTCTGGCAGGAATTAAAGTCTCCTTTGGAGAAAGACAGGGGTAGAAGAAGCCAGAGAGAGCTATTATGCCTCTGTTTGAACCACACAATTATATTACCCCCACCATCCTGCAGGCAGAGGAAGGACTTTGCCATATGGAGTCCCTCACTGTCTCTTAGCCCTACCTTTGATAGCTAAAGAGAGACTGGCCTTCTCAGCAGACTTTTAAAAGAATGCCATTTTCCCCCCATTATATTCCATGAGCAGTTACAGACTCCATCTGATTCTAATATACTTATGGTCATTTTAGATGGTGTGATGTAGTGGATAGAGAGGTTCAACCTCATCATCAAGAAGACCTGAATTCAGGCCCTGCCTCTTTATATATTATAATCATGCGAACCTAGACAAGTCACTTAACTTCTCAGTTCACCAAGCAACCCTTTAGAACAGTAACTTGCAGAAAAGATGACAGAAGTTTCCTGATTGGGGAGTTCCCCATACCAGTGAAATCAGGTTGGATCAAAACAAAACAAACACACCAACTGAATGGATGACCAAATCTATTGGGTAGCTTAATTCAGTCTCACTTATATGTCTTCACAATTTTAATGAATCTAGGCATATGACAACTCTTTCCCTCAAATGAATCATAGGATCATAGATTTGGAGCTCAGAGAGACCTTAGATGTCATCTAGGTCAATTCCCTTATCTAATAGATGAAGAAACCATAAACCAGAAGAGGTTTAATGATATGTTCAAAATTATTTAAATAGTAAATGGGAGAACTGAGGTTTTATGCTCCATCCTATGACACCAAATCTAGCCCTTTTCCCACTATTCCATCTTGCCTTTTATTTCCCTGTTCACCCGTGTTAATTCAGGAGATTCTTCCATGACCTATATGGTTGGATAATAGTAGACAAACAGTCATGAAGCCCATGAGTACTTCCACTAAGTTATTTAGTGTCAGAATTATCCAAGGGCTATTACTTGCTGATGTAAGAGGCCCTGCCATCAGCACTGCATGGAGGCTTATCTCAATTACGCAGATGTTGGGAAACGGGAGCAATAAAGCTCCCATAGTCTCTATTATCAAACCATAAATCATTTCTCAGAATAGAAAAATCATATAAATTTCCTTCTTTATTTAGCACCAAAATAGAAAGCTTTTCACTGTTTGTTCTCATTCTTAGCCCTGAAATTCTGATCCTGATGATAACCTTGAAATAGCACACCCAGGTGATCAATAAAAACTTTTCCATTTTTCTGCATTTTCCCCTTCAAAACAGTATATGTAGGGGCAGGGAGAAGACTATTTTTCCTTCAGCAGTTCTTAGCAAGTTCAACTGAGTGTTAAAAAACAGAATCATCATAATTCATTTTCAATTGCCTTTTAAAGTTTTATAAAGCTCTTAACCCACAACAAACCCAAGAGTTGGGTAGCACTAGTATATTAGTGAGAAGTAGTGAGCTTTGAGGCCCCATATCATCTCAGGCAAATTCCTCAAAATGGTCTCCTTGTTCAGTTTTCCCACTTGTAAAAGAGCCATAGTCATGCTGGTTAGCCACAAGGACATGGGAAATAATACTCTGCATGACCTCACATGTGAAAGAAGGAGACTTTTTACAAGATATCTCACCACATTAGAGATGCCCTGAGTTAACCTATGTGGTCAGAGCCTCCCCAGAGGCAGCTGAAACAGAGGGAAAGACAACAGTTGAGTAAGATCGCTTCAGAGCAGAGGGCTTACTAACTGGTATGATTCACAGCTTGTCTCCTTCCAGATGAGGAGCTTTTCTGGGTGATAGAGGCAGGTGCATGGTTTCTGAAACTACTGAAACATCAGGACATCTTAGTCATCCTCTTGGGTTTCAGCCTTGATGGGGCTGGCTTGATGATCTAAAGCAAGCCACGCATATCAAAAAGAGATCCATATCCAGGATGTGGGTATACACATTGACGTCCTTCTATAACATCGGGAGTAAAAATCACTGCCAGACACTAAGATGACACTTCAGGGACACATAGTAGGGGGTCATTCTATCCTTGATTATATTTAAATGGATTTGAGCTCATTTGTACCTCCCTTGCAACCATGACTGCAAACACAGTATTTAATTCCACTGTATTTATCTCCTTTGAATAAGGCTGATTTCTACTCAAAAACATTAGGACCTTTCACTTTGAATGAACAAGGAACAAGAAGATTCATGTGTACAATTTCATTCTGCCTAATCTCTTTCTCCAAGCATCTGGGTCCTTAGTGATAAGTGCCACAAAGCTGACACTAGAGTCAGTTAGTCAGACTATGATGCCAAATTAATCTGGATATTGACTCACCTGGGTAATGATCTTGCCAAAGAACTAGACTGTAGGACCTAAGTGGTGTCACATTTTTGAGAAAGTCCAAAAAGTCCAACAATAATGTGATTTTAAAATGAAGCGAGTCATATCTACAGAACAGAAGGAAGACCCTCATGAGGCATTGTTTGATGTCATAGAAAGAACAATGCCCTGGAAAACATGAGTCATGATTTTAAATCCAGGCTCTGCCATATTCTATCCTTATGACCTTGGAAAAGGCAATTGCCTCAACTCAATTTAAGAAATATTTATTAGATTTATAGGGGAGTTAAATTGGATATATTATAAAGTCATATATTTAGAACTGGAAGGGGCCTGAGAGGCTATCTAGTCTCACACCCACCAACCACATAAGAGAATGTGGAGCCTGGGGCCCAGAAAGATTAAGTAACGTGCCTAAAACTACACATGTAATAAGTGACAAAGGTAGAATTTAAATCCAAGTCCTCTGACTTCAAATCTTATTCTTTCTTAATTAATCCATGTTATCTACATGAAAGGGATGGTGTGATAAGACCTGCGATTTTTTTCCTTTGGGTCCAGATCTGTGATTTCATCATTGCATGGAATTCTCTCATATAGCTGCAGTGCAAATCAGAAATGTCCAGGTAATTTAGTCCTAGTTAGTTAACCCATAGCACTAAGGGGTCAAGTGACTTGCTCATCGTCACACAGCCAGTCTCAGCCAGAGATAGAACTTGAACCTAATCCTTTCTAAGTGTGAGAATGACTATCTACTTTGTGAATCTGCTTTTTCTGGACATACAAAGTCAAAACGGGAAAAGTCTTTACTTCCAGCATCTTCCACATAGCTAGAAGAGGAAGAGATCATGAAAAAAAATGCCTGTTGAAGGAAATAGTTCTCTAGTTCTGTGGGGTTCAGTTTCTTCATCTTTAAAATGTGAGAGTTAAACCAGAGGATCTCTAGCTCTGACATCAAATCTTTCCTATGATTCAATAAAGAGCTTTCTTGTGCAGCTCTGATCTGCAAAGAACTCAGATTAATTTGTTCCCCTATCTAAGTCATTCCACTATGATTGGAGCAGTTCCTTGAGGGTAAATTTCACTGGAGGAAACATTAGCCTGCAGAGGATTTGACAGATTATTTATTCTACAAAATGCTTCCCCGTGACTTTCTAGGTGACTATCAGAATGGTTAGTTGAAAGTCAGTGTTATAGATTAGAGGATGAAATAATAAGTCAGATATAAGTCACATTCTATTCCTGACTGATTCAATGTGTTTTCTTTAAAAAGGACATAAAATATTTAAAAGAAAGAAAAAGGTAACCAGTCTTGCGATACTGTCAAGTTAAAAATTGGCTGGGGAATGACAATAAGAGCCTTAGACATGACATCTGAAATGGATAATAAAATCATGTATCATGAGATATATTACAGTATAGAATGGATGAAAAGTTGACCTCAAGTCTCACATCTGATTAGTTATATGACCCTGGAAAAGTCATTTAATCTCTTAGGCCACTCTCTTGGACGATAACTTGCAAAATAGTTGCCAATCAACATTGGTAGAGTGCATGTCCTCATTTGGAATTTTTTACACCCATAAAATCACAAATCCAGTTCCTCCCAAATGCTAAAATTGCTTTAAAAATGAATATAGGGGTTTATCAGCCTGGTAGTTTATTATCTTTGCTATCATTATTATCCTCAAGTCCTTCAGCAACTGGGAAATTAAAGTGATTTTTATGACTCATGGGTAAACTGTAAGCCACACACAGACAGACAGATAGACAGGAAAATAGATATGCACATATTTATCTATATGTATGTATATATTATTAATTTTTTTTGTTTTAACATTGCCTAGGTTTTCCCTATATCTTTGCACCTACCCTCTTAGGTGTTTATTTGCTCACGTGGTTTTACTGTTTCCACTTACAGAAGCATTTGTAACATGTTTTGCAAAAGTTCATGTAAATATTTTTGTGCTTTTCTATATTCATTATTTCTTAAAGTATGATAATATTCTATTGTATTTCTGTACCATATATTGTCTGGCCATTCTCCACATTAGGCTTTTACTTTGTTTAAGGACTTTGCTACCATGAAAAGTGCTGATACAAATATTTTTTTGTGCATATGGAACCTACATTTGTCGATGACTTCCTTGGGGCATGCTGAGCAGTGGAACATCAGGTTCAAAGGACATTTTAGTCATCTAATTTGCATAATTTCAAATAGCTTTCCAGAATCGGTGTCCCAAGTCATGGTTCCACTTAACAATAGTGATGTTCTATAATCCTTTCATCATTGATTATTTCCATCTTTTATATTCTTAGAAAATTTTCTGGATGTGAGAGAAAATGTGTTTCCTTTAATTTGCATGCATCTTATTATCAGTGATATGGAACATTTTTTATAAAATGGTTGATTGTTTGAAATTATTCTTTAGGAATTTTTTTTTATATCCTTTGCCCACTGCCCTATTGGGGAATGGCTTTTGAGCTTATATATTTATGTTTGTTGTCTTTCTTCTCTCTCCCTCTATATATACATATGTGTGTGTGACTTCTTGCTGAATTTCTTCTTCTGTGAATTACGAATAATAGATATTTGTCTGTTTAGCTGAGAAAGGAAAATAAATTGCATAACAGAGTGGGAAATTGAAAACATTTATTTTCATTCAATTCAACCAACACTGACTAAGCACCTGATGTATGCAAGATATGGTGCTAGATGTTAGGCATATAAAGATGAAAAAAAAAGCAACTGATACCTTGAAACCTACAACGGGGAGGGGGTAGACATGGGGAGGAGAATATAATACATATGTGTATATTTATATGGAGATATATATAGAGAGAGATATGTGTGCATATATATATATATATATATACATATATGTAAATTTATTTTACATCTGGGAAAATTTGAAGCAGTGAAGGAATAATGATGATAATAACATACAACATTTTCATAAAGTTTCAAGATTTACAAAGTACTTTACTTTTATCATCTCATTTGATTCTCATAGCAATCCTGCTAATTAAATGTTATTATTTTTCCTACTTTACAAATGAAAAAAACTGGCATTTTGCTGTTTTAAGTTGTATCAGACTCCTTATGACCCCTTGGACCATATCACACCAATACTGTCCATGGGATTTTCTTGGAAAAGATACTGGAGTGGTTTGCCATCTTCTTCTCTATTTGGTTAAGGGAAACAGAAGTTAAATGACTTGCCCAGAATCACACAGCCAGTGTCTGAACTCTGTCTTCCTAATTCCAGGATCAGTACTCTAGCCGCAAAGTCATCTAGCTGCTTCCAAAAAAATAATGTAAAAAACTGGAGCTTTTAATTACTTACTGAGGATCACATAGCTAATAAGTTTCTGACACAGGATATAAACCCAAATATTCCAGGCTCCAAGTCTACTAATCTATCCACTATGAGATGCTGAAAAAACATTTCAGTCAATAGATATAAAGAGGGTATATATTTCTAGAACAGGGGATAACCTTTGTGAATGCACAGGGTCAGAAGAGAATGGAACTAGGTTTAAAACAATTAGTGGTTTCCTTTGTGGGAGGTATGAAGAGGAATAACATGAAATTATTGAAAAGGGAGGTTGAGGGCAGAAAGTCAAAAGGTTTTAGAAACCAGGCCAAGGAGTTTGTATTCTATCATATGGATAATAGAGAATAAAAGGAATTAAATGATGAGAACAAACTTAAACTTTATCCTGACCTGGATGTAGCCATACCATCCAAAAGTCAAGAATGAAAGGAGCCTGTCTCTAGCACAAAAGCTCAATTTAGGAACTGATATGAGCAAACAAAAGAAATCTGTGGGAAGGATAGATTACAGAGAGGGAAAGACAAGGGAAAATCATCTAAAACAAAAGTGTTAAACTCAAATAGAAACAGATCTCTATGGGTCACATACTGACCTAGAAAACCACACATTAGCATTACCTGTTATATTTTTATTTATTTTGTTAAACACTTCTCATTTACATTTTAATCAGGTTCAGCCACACTTAGTTTTGCAAGAGTTTTCAGCCTATGAGTAGTGAATGAGATTCTTGTTATAAAAGGCTGTAATGGTATCTTACTATTTAGTCATCTTTCAGTCATCTCTGACTCTTCATGACCCCTTTTGGGGTTTTCTTGATGGACATATGAGAGGGGTTTGCTATTTCCTTCTCCAGCTCATTTTTACAGATGAAGAAATTGAAGCAAACAGGGTTCAGTGACTTGCTTAGGGTCACACAGGCCAGATTGGAAGCCAAGTTCTGGTGACTGCAGAGCTGGTTCACTCTATCACCTAGCTTGACCTAGGTTGGTGGAAATGGGGAGAAGACATGGACATAGATACATTCTAGAAGGAAATATGCCAGAACTTTGCAACTGAGGAGATGTGAAGGGTAAGAGAAAGAGAAGAGTCCAAAGGATTGAGGTTTTGAGCGTAGGTCACTGCACCAGTCATAGCGCCAACAACAGAAATTGGGATGTTTAGGTGAAATGCAAGACTTTGCGGGAAAAAAAAAATACATTCTATTTTGGAAGGAGATGGGCAGGAGAGAGAATAAGCATTCACTGGACACCTATTACATACTAGGCATTGTGTTAGGTTCCTTTTTAAAATTTCCTCATTTGATAATCAAAACAGTCTTACAAAGTAAGTTAGTATTATCACACACATCCACATTTCATAGTTGAGGAGACTGAGGTAAGGAGCAGTTAAATGAATTGCCCATGGTCACATAGCCAGTATCTGAGGTCACATTTGAACTCAGGTCTTCCTACCTACAAGCCTATCTACTACATCACCATTTTAAATATGCTTACTTTAAGGTGGGGATGAATACATTCAGATGGAGATTTCCTAGAAGAAATAGAATACATCAGATTGTATTTCAGATGAGAGCTCCAATCATAATTTCAGAGCTGAGTCTGAGAATAAATTCATATATATATATATGTATGTATATATACACAAGGGGGGAGAGAGAGAAACAGAGAGAGAGACAGAGAGACAGACAGAGAGACAGAGAGAGGCAGAGAGAGAGAGAGAGAACAAAGCATAGTTTCTTATCTAGAAAAGTTTCTAAAAGGTTAGTATTTGCATCTAGTGTAAGCTACAATATATATAATAATATAGCAAGGGACTTCTTTGGAGCATGTTCACTAGCATTGTGAAAAGAATGCCTTTGTGAAGCATATTACATAAGGAGACTCCAGAGTTAAAGTGCATTTGTAAGAACATCACGATCTTCTTGGAGCTGATTGATTTAAACTCTTGATGCTTGCATAATGCATAAAAATAAAAAAAATAAAAACACAACCCAGCCAAGCCAGAAATCTTAATTTAATTCAAAGGGGAGTGTATAGAACAAATCACAACAACAGGCTTTCCAGTTAATCCTAATTCAATTTTTGTAGAGAAAGAAATGATCAAGCAAGTTAACAATCGAATTACTTGAACTGAATCAAATGATCTCTCTCTCTCTCTCTCTCTCTCTCTCTCTCTCTCTCTCTCTCTCTCTCTCTCTCTTCTCTCTCTCTCTCTCTCTCTCTCTCTCTCTCTCTCTCTCTCTCTCTCTCTCTCTCTCTCTCTCTCTCTCTCTCTCTCTCTTTCTCTCCCTCTCATGATTTGGAAAACTCTGATCTTGAAATCTACCTAGAGTGGCCAATAATTTCAGCAGTTCTACACAGACCAGACAGAGATGGACATGGAACACTTTACTAATAAATTAGAGCAATGGAGATAATAAATTACAATATTTAAAGTCCCAAAGTACATTTGGAGAAGCCAGATATCTGGAAAGTCTTTTAAATTGTCAAATGAAAGGCCAATCATGAGTGACTACAAACGATATACAATTTTGATAAATAGAGTACAAGGAAAGAGAAACTTCACTTGGGCACATGTCTGTTGTCATGAGGTCTTCATCCTTCTGCCCAGTGCTATGCCTAGGAGACTAGACACTGTGCCCAGGAAGACTTAAATCTTTCAACCACAGGCTGTTTCCCCACTTGCATCCCCACCAACCTGATTAGTGACTCATTCAGTCTCTGAAGGCTTCAAGTATACTTGAATACTTTTCCACTGAGAGCAATTTGCTGCTTTACTTATGTCCACTCATCCACCGTCCTCCACCACCAGTTCTGGAATCATAATCAAATAAACACCACTATTACTACTGTAAAGGGTTTCATAATCTCTTCCCTAGAGATCCACTCATTGTGCCTATGATTTTCCAAACCAAAATACTCATTCATGATCACCACTTCCATTTATCTTCCATTATTAAAATGTAAGCTCCTTGGGGGTAGGTACAGTCTTTAACTTTGCAGTTGTTTCCTAGTGTTTGACACATACTGAATGCTTAGTATTTTTTTCATTCATTGTTTTGATTTAAATGATACACAAACAATCTTTCTGGGAGGATTTTTGTTTCTCTTTAATAAGAATCATTGGGATAGTTAGGCAGGGCAGTGAATAGAGAACCAAGCCTGGAGTCAGGAAGACCTGAGTTCAAATTTGACCTCACACAATTACTAGTTGTGTGACCCTGGGCAAGTCATTTAACCCTGTTTGCCTCCATTTCCTTATCTGTAAACTGATCTGGAGAAGGAAATGCCATATAAAAATACTCTAAATCACTATTGATCAGAGAAATGTCAATTAAAACATCTCTGAGGTACCATAGCACACCTATCAGATTCACTAACATGACAAAACAGAAAAATGATAAATATTGGAGAAGATATGGGAAAATTAGAACGCTAATGCATTGTTGATGGAGCTGTAAATGGATTCAATCATTTTGGAGAGCAATTTAGAACTACACACAAAGGCTTATAAAACTGCATACCCTTTGACCCAGCAATGCCACTTCTAGGGCTGGACCCCAAAGAAATAACAAAAATGGGAAAAGGACCCACATGTAAAAAAAAAATATTTATAGCAGCTTTTTTGTGATGGCAAAGAATTGGAAATTGAGGGGATGTCCATCAATCAGGGAATAGCTGACATTCCATTGTGGAATATGAATGTAATGGAATATTATTGTTCCATAAAAAATGATAAGCAAGTGGATTTCAGAAAACCTTGAAAGATTTGCATAAACTGATGCTGAGTGAAGTGAGCAGAAGCAGGAGAACATATTACAACAGTAATATTGTGCAATGACTAACTTTGATAGACTTGTCTCTTCTCAGCAATGCAAGAATCTAAGACAATTCCAAAAGATAAATGATGGAAAATGCTTCCCTCATCCAGAGAAAGAACAGGGAGTCTAAATGTACATCAAAGCATCTCTCTCTCTCATTCTGTTTCTTCTTTCTCAGGCTTTCCCCCTTTGGTTCTAATTCTTTTTTACAATATGATTTAAGGTGGAAATGTGTTTAATACAATTGCACATGCATAGCCTATATCAGATTGTGCACCATCTTGGGAAGAGGAGAAGAGAGGGAAAGGGAGAAAATTTAGAACTCAAAATCTTATAGAAGTGAATGTTGAAAACTAAAAATAAATAATTCTTTTTAAAAATCAAGGCAACACAGCACCAATGGTTAGAGTGCCAGTTTTAAAGTCAAGAAGACTTTGGTTCACATCCTTCCTCTGGTTGGGTGATCCTGGGTAAGTCCCTTAACAGTTTTGTAAATTAAGATTTTACATTGAAGAGAAGATGCTTTGATAAGGTTTCCACTGGGAGGAACAGTTTTCTCCTATGAAAAGTCCCTTACATAGAAGAAATCATAGATCCAGTTCCTATTCTTTTCATACAGTTCATTTCTTTCAAAATCTTTTATCATTTCTTAGCACAAGGGCCATCTTCAATAAAAGTTGGGAAATAGTCAATTCTTTGGGAAGCAAAGAGGCTTCCCAACTTGGCATCACCCAAACTGATAGCTCAACCAAATATTTATTTGTTTTTGTTTATAAAGAAAAGACTGGAAGATATTTGAAAAATCTTGTAACAGCAACCACACTGGCACACCCAGAATGGCTACTGGCACAGGTTCTTGGATCTGCTTTGTTAGGAAGGACAATCATTTAACAGGTCAACAATCTTTTTTTCATTACATGCAACAAACAGAGAAAATACAGAGAAAATAAAAGCAGAGAAATAAAGACCAACAGACAGGGCTGTACTGCCTGAATCAAAGCAATATTGCTATACACTTTCCACATATCCCTGGATTGAGAGACCCTTTACATCTGAGCAGTCGGGGATCTGAACACACGGTCACTCAGAGTCTTTTAATCACAAGATCCTTCTCAAAATTGAGCCTCCAAAGTAAAATACCAACCTCCCAGTATATGTAAAAAAGACCAGGCTCCTGATTGGCTCAGAGTCAATGGGTATAAAATCTACATGACTCAGTATAGCTGTGAACTATCAGGGTTCAAAGGAGATCGCGTTTTCAGATGCTCACAATTTAGCCTGAGCCTGGAAAACTAAACTCCAAAAAGAAAACAAACAAATATATGTATTATAGTATATAAAATTGTATGTATGATTATGTATGTAACATAATTAGAATAAAATAACTATAAAATATTAAAATAAAATAATTTTAATTTAATTAATGAATATGCCAGACTCCATGCTAAATGCTGTAGATAAAAAGAATTAAGCAATCCCAATAAGGAGGAAAGACATGAGGATTTCCCATTAAGGCGGGAGTGACTGAAGTTGAGAAAATTCCTTACCACTTCCTAAGGGTCTGTTTAGTGTGGGGCCATGCATGTGATTAAAATTAAAAAGAGAGAGAAATGTGTTGATTAGTTCTCAGATATGGCAGCCTGGAATAGTCAATCAGTTTATCCATCAGCATACATTAATTAAGGGCCTACGATGATCCCGATGCTGCATTAGATACTGAGATAGATACAAAGACTAAAGTGAAACAGTTCCTGCTCTCAAGAAACTTATACTCTATTTGCAAAAGCTATATGGGGCAATTGGAGGGTAAGATATTCACAGGTAGGAGGATCAGACAGCTTTTATGAAGAAGATGGTGTTTAAATTTACTCTTAAGGAAACTTGGGATTCAAAGAGGCTAAAATTAAAAAAAGAGTACTCTCCAGGAATGGGAGAAGAGGAAGTTATCGCAAAAGCTAAAAGATTAAAGTGGGTGTGCGAAACAGTAAAATTTGTTTGGATAAATCATAGTCACACAACCAATATGTATCAGATGTGCTATTTGAATCTGACTTCAATAATTATACCATGTCTCTCAAGAAGGGGTATTGACAGTCAGAATAGGGTTTTAAGGAAATCACTGTCAGTTGTGGAAAGGAAGAATTAAAGTGAGGAGAGACTTGAACAGAATGGAATGAGGAAACAATGATCTACATCAGGCTGATGACTGTGAGTAGAAATAAAGAGAAAAATATCAAGTCTCAAAAAAAGAAGGTAACATTACCTTAAGGCATTAAGGATGAACGATGGTAAGCTGCAGGTGACAGTTCCAGCAGATGGCAGCAGTGGTTTAATGGAGAAGCAGCAAAGAGAAGGCTTAAAAGAGAATTAGAGCTGAGAAAGGAAGGCAGAAGAGGAGGTATACACAGACACGAGCTCGGTTCCCTATACATTTCCAAGATGTCTCCAGAGAACCACCTGGTCCCGAGAGAGGGAAGTATGTGGTCCCAAACATGACAGTGAGAAAAACATCAGTGTAGTGGTGAATAAATCTTGGACAAGTAAAGGAATTCTGGATGTCAGCTTTAAGGACAAAGAGGAGTTTCTGAATCAAGCATTGGATCTCCATGTTTTAAGTAGGAGCTAAAGCCAAGGAGCAGCTTGAGTCAGATCTGCAATACATAGGTATAAACTTGGACTTTGTCTTCAATAACTTTATGTGTGTGTTACATGTATTATACGAGTCCTTAGGACCAATGAGTGAGCCCTATCAGCTTTCCCTTGTGAGGAAATTTCTAATGTAGATCAGTGTCATAAGTCTATAGGATTATTTAGATATCTAGGAGAGAATGATTCACAATAAAGGGAAGTCATGGGACTTCTTAGTAACCCCAAGTTCTTTCCCCATTAGGAAAGGGAGGCTCCACCCAAGCTAGTTTTATAGGTCCTGAAAATTACCAGATTCTGTGGAGTTTGAGGTCACTATAGAAGGAAAGGAAAAGTTATAATGACTTTTTATGAATTCAGGTGAAAACCATTTCTATTTCAGGTTTACTGGTTTTTTTTTATTGTTGTGGTCAAATTAAGCCTGTTCTATAATCAATATATTGTTAGTCTAAGTGCTGTGTGGGAGGTGAAAGCTCTTTTATCTTCACTGAGACCTAGACACAAGGGGTTTTCTGATGTTCCCAAGGAAAACCTAAATAATTGACAAAATAACCCAAATTTTGATGTTCACCAAAGAATTCCCGGTGGAGACATTATCCCAAGAGTAGGATGACTGGGAAACCCTCAAGTATTGACCCAGGCCATTAAAAACTTAAAGCACATGGGCCATAGGTTATAATTAAACTTTTTTTTGCTCCATAGATTATCACACATGGCCTCTTTATCAACTCTGAAAGTAGTCTTAAATGCTACAAATTTCATTTTTTTTTATCAAGCTAGCACAACCTTCCCCATGGAAAATTATTAAGAACATTAATTTCTTCTCTATCAGATGGGCTTAAGTAACTAAAAGGATTTCCGGGTGAATATTATTTTAGGCAGACATGAGGGTCAGAATCCAGAGGTTGACACTGGTGACCTGGAATGATGAGAAGGTTCCGGGGTTTTGGTGAGGCAAAAAGATTACTCTTGATTTTTATGTCTTTTCTTCTTATTCCAGGAATGTAAACAAAGGTAGAATGGAATAGGTAGGTAGAAAGAATCAAGAAAAGAGAAGGGAAGGTAAGATGTCTAGAATTTCTTTTTTCACTGTTCACTTCTTTTATTTATTTTTTAACCCAGTTAATTTGGAATCCTACCAGTCCCTGGGGTTGGAAAGTTATTATTCAAAAAGAATTGGACATTGGGAGTTTCATTTTTGTCTTTTATCCCCAGTGCCTAATAGAGCAACTGGCACAGTAGGCACCTAACAAATGTTGATTGACAGAATTACCATATGAATTAATAGAATAGCTGATATGAGGGAGGGAAAGGAATATGCATTTATTAAGCCCTCATATATGTCAGGCACTGTCTGCCAAGTGATTTACAAATATTATCTCATTTGATATTCACAACAACCTTGTGGGGAAGGTGCTATTATTATCCCCATTTTACAAATGAGGAAACTGAGGCAGATAGTGACTTGCCAGGGTTCATTAAGCTAGGAAGTATCTGAAGTTGGATTTGAACTTAGATCTTCCTGACTTCAAGTCCAGTGCTCTGTTGTCCACATAACTGCCTCCAATAGTTTGGGTCGTTGGCTTGCATAGGTTTCTGGAAAACATGTGCCAGTGGAGATGTAATAGAAACGTATAATGAACACAGTGTTCATTTTCCCACTAATTTACTTAGCTGGAGAAGCCAATACAGATTCCACTTACTAGTTTTCCTTCAAGCCCCCAAGTCTGCTTCCTGCTCCAGACAGGGGGACGCCAGCCTCTGTTGGGATGTCTTCTTTCCATTGTTACTCATTTTTCACTGTCATTGTTTTTACAACTCAGATTTTTATAGCTTTCTCTTTCCACTTCCAAGCATAGTGTCTGGGAATTTGGAGGAATTCTGCTTTCAACCACTTTCCTGAGGCACTGTGCTCTCATGGATGCTGACAGATATTCAATATATCATTCCCAACATATATTCTTCAGATATTTATTACTTTATGACCCTTATTATTACTACTATTAACGCTAATTTACTAGCTTGGCTCATTAGTAATTACTAATATTACTAAAAGTACTACTACTACTATTATTATATTATTAATTTTGTTCTATTATTATTTGAGATAATATTTCCGAAAAGTTCTAAGCAAGAGCTAGAGAAACTAGTGATATCTTTGGAAATTTTGACATTTTTTTGTACTTTCCTCAATGCTATTTTATAAATTACTCCATGATTGACACATGAAAGCTATTTTTCTTACCACTGGACCAAATAGCTGTAGAAATTCATGCACAATCCAATGTCCAATTCTTTTTTGAATAGTAACTTTCCAAACCCAGGGACTGGTAGGATCTCAAATTAATTGGGTTAAAAAATAAATAAAAGAAGTGAACAGTGAAAAAAGAAATTCTAGCCATTTTACCTTCCCTTCTCTTTTTTTAGCCTATTTTGAATGAGTATTTATTTGCCAAAGTAGAACTGGATTGAGAGTATAGCCGTAACATTGATTATTCAAAATAATGAAGTAGTAAAAAAAAACATTTTCTATCACCTATGCTAGATTGTGTATTCCAAAGGAACAAAGCAGAATGAGGACAGGCTGGATTTCATTTTTATTTCCCCTGTGAGATGGATTCTTATAACTGAATTTGAATATTGGATGTTTCTCATTATCTCACACATTCCAGTTAAATAATAAGTTCTCGGAATATATCATTTCATAAAAAAAGGAATAAGAAGAATTCAGAGAAACATGGGAAGACACATGATCTGATGCAGAGAGAAGAATGTGGAAACATTAAAACAATATGCCCAACTTCAAAAATGGACATGAAAACAACATAAAAACATAATTGGTTGAGGACGACTGAGGGCAAAATATACTTCCCTCCTATTAGTAGTCTAGAGCCTGGGGTGGGGGGGAGACTGTGCCAAATGTCCAATGTTTCATACTCTTCTAGAATTAATCCCTGTGCCTTGTGGTTTTTCTGGAATTTTTTTTTGTAGTCTGCACTGCCTGGAACATAACTGGCACTTAATAAATGCTTATTGATTAATTATGAGGAGAGATGCAAGGGTGCAGTTGGGGGTAGGAACAGGTGGATATCAGGAAATAACTGTGGTATAAAAGAACAGAAGGCATCAATGAATTTTCTTAAAAGTAAGTTTGAATGAAATGAATAAAAATTTATTGAGTATGCATGTACTAAGTACTATGACAAGAACTGAACATATAAATACAAAAGCCAAGGGAATCCCTGCACTCAAGGGACTTACATTCTATAAGGGAAAGATGCCACATACAGAGGACGGAAAGACTTATTAAAAGATGGTGAAAGTCTTTTGGGGAGGGGATGGGCACACTCATTTAAAAAGCAACAGCAAAGTTGATTTCATCGTGATTCCAAATCTACAGGGATGGGTTGAAGAGAGAACATGACAACAAGACAGAGTAAAGTGAAGCCTTGCTCGGGCTTGTTGAATCATACATTCTTCAGGAGACTGAATTTAGTAGATCCTGAAAAAATATCTGACTTCCTTAAACTTCACCTTGTTCATATCCATTGTATTTTAGTTTCAGTACATTTCCAAGATAGAATTTTCCTTTGGATACTTTCATCAATCTATGGTTTCATTGGCATGTATACTCCTCTACAACAATTCAGATCACAATCTTGTGTATTCCCAGTCCTCTCCCACTTGACCCCAAAAAAGGATCAATCTTATGGCAATCAGGCTTTCATTATATAGCAAGACTGGTCTTCAAAGGAAAGAAACAGTCACACAACCAGACCCAAAGATTTCCTGTTTGGTAGAACCTGAAAGACTTTTCACTATCCTGGTATAACTTTCACAAGCTCAGCTTCACACCATGAGTGGGCATTTAAAAAAAAAAAATCAATGATTTTTCCCTGCAAAATTTTCATCTACTTTTTGAATTTTTAAGCAATTCAGTACATGAATTTTCCTAGACTATCTTTTGCATACTTTTGATTTTAGAATTCATTTCCATCCTGGGACATTTCTCAATTTCTGGGAATTTACAACACTTAACTTCTAAAAGTCGTGTCAATATTTCATGTAGGAAGCACAACTACTAAAAAAAGTACCCAGGTTCTCCAACTTTACCCATGGTTCATTTGTACCCTGCTTCCTGATAGGTGGACTTATTTTTCAGACTTATGGAGACTAAACTGGTTTACCATTACCAGTCTAATGGGAAGGGAAAATGAGCCCCCTTTACAAGTTGATCTTCTCCCCAGCCTGAACAGCCCATCATTATGTAAGGAAAGTCCATCTTTCCCATTCCCCACCATATCAGTTTGTGCCTCAAAGGCATAACTTTTATAACTCTATCAAGAATTTTATTTCAAAGAGATTACTAATGTTTGGGGAAAGGGATAGGAGGAGAATACTGAAGAGAAGCTAGTAGGGAAATACTGGGTGTGGAATTTTTTAAAAAAAAATTATAAATTCAAAAAACACTTTTAAAGGGAAAGAAAGAATGGAAGAGGAAACCCACATATATGTGGTAGAGCTTTTACCCCTTCCCTTCCTCAAATTAAAGGGAAGAAAAAGTAAAAGAAAAATGTGACTGATGGCTCTCCACATGAGATATTATCATCATTCCTATAAGAAGTTGAAGAACTAGACCCAAACATGAACCACTTCTCTTGTTCCAGTGATAGGTTTGTTCTGACCCATTCACACTGTCCTATCTGGCTTTTCTTATAAGCAAGAACTCATAATTGTGAGATGGTTGCCTGTAATTAGAGAATAACCCTTGTCATGTAGTTAGAGCAAATCTAACGAGAAAAGAATCGTGAGAAAGAGAAGACTCAGTTATGCCAATTTCACTTCAGTCAAGAGAGGGACGAAGAAGTCAAGGTTGTTACTGTCACAGAAAGTCATTTTGCTCCTTTGTGTTCCTGGATTAACTTAGCAAAGCAGCCATTCATTGCTCTGGCCCACAAAATGAGTCTTTGTGTGCTGTAGGTGACAATTTCTCCCTGGCCTTCTTCAGTATTCTTCAGATTGGTCTACACTCCCATGAGATGCAATGGGGAGACCCTGGTCCTTTAGGCTAAGGCCCTAAAAGGGTCAGGGTCTCCCATTTCATCATGTAAGCTATCTCCAGTCATCCTGGAGTCACTGGATCCAGATGGCTCTGGAGGAGAAAGAGAGGCTGGTGACCTTGCCCAGCCTCCTCAAATCCTGCCTCAAATCCAAGTCAACTGCAAGTCATGTCATCATTTAGCTGATGTCATTATCCTCTTTGAAAATAAAGGACGAATACAACAACTCCTATGAGAGGGAGCATTCCCTCCAGAGTACAAATTGGAGCCTTCCCATGTTTGTGCATTCTCTGTTGCTCATCTCTCCTCTTGTCCACCCATAACTCTTCAATTATCATTGCAGAATTAGAAGATCAAACTGAATGTCACTGTATTTTCTTAGTTGAATAAATGAAAAAAAATATTATTAAATACCAAACACCATGCTAAGGATTGGGGTTTGGAAAATTTGGTGATGAATAGATCCCTACATCCTTTCTAGTGGCAGTACTAGTATTTATTTGATGAGGATCTCAGAATTGGAAATGGTGCAGAGGGTCTACAATGTGGCCTAGAAGATGACAGGGCAGCAAAGGGAAGCATGACTGAAACAGATAGCATGATATTATGTGCTGCACAGGAAGTGCTAACCAATCAGCACCTTGGGAGCCCCAAGGTAGGAGTTCTAGAGATGAAAGAGTTATATATTCCAGGAGATTATCTCTAGTCCAAGCCATAAGGTAGTTGGGTTGTCATTGCCAAACCATTCATAGACAATTGGTCAGACTACTTAAAGAAATTCTTTTCCTTAGAAAATACACTTTGTCTATTGATGGTATCACACTAGAAACTTCTAGAGTTATTAAAATAGATAAAACTTGCTCTCAGCTCTCAAAGTTCCAAATTTAAAAAAAAATGCAGGCAAGTTACCTTAAGACATAAGATAAAATATCTAATTGATTATTCTTGGTTATTCTTGGATTTGCATTTGTTGAAACAGAGATATGATCAAATTTACTCAGTAAATTTAAGCTCTTTGAAGGCAGGAACTGTTTATTCACTTCTTCATTAATTTATTAATTCATCTAGTTGTCTATTATTTATTTGTTTTTATTTGGTTTGTATTTATTATATTGCATATGTATTATGTATATATATGTATACATAGTTTGTATTTATCATATATTGTCTGTATTTATTTGTTTATTTTTTCCTCAATGGCCATAATAGTAATTCACACATCAGGAAATTAATTAACTTTTTAAAAACTTCCTTTAAAGAACTCAGCTCACACTTGAAGAAACTGTCTTAATTCATTTGAACAGAATACTGAACCTGGTAGACATCAAGAGTAAGATTATTTCGCTCTCTGACCTCTAACTGGTCAGTTAGAGTTTGTAAAGCATACTACAGAGTTTAAGCCCTCAGTGATCAGGTGTTCTCACCTGAAAATGCATGGAGCATCTTTAGCCATCAATATCTTTCAAACCTGAATGTATTCCCTTCAGACAATTCCTTACCAGCCTGCAATATTTACTCATTGGGGAGTAAATATGCACACATACATACACGTACAAACACACATACACACATACATTTTGCAATACACATGCTTTGTAACACACACACAAACACACACACACACACACATTTTGCAATGAGTCCTGAGATGAGTCACCCTGCTGAAATGCAAATATAGCTTCTCAAGGTACCTAGAAGCCTGAGGTAAATTCTTATTCCATAGGAAGAAGGATGTCATGTGGCATTCAATTTATTTGAGACAGCTGCTATATCCAATTATTGGGCATGCGGGTAAATCATCCTCTTTGACAGGCATGGAGAATGGGGGTTACAGATTCAACAACTATGTCCTCATTTTCAGCCACCAGCTACCCATTAGGTTGCCAACTAACATATCACCTGCTCCTGTGTTAATATATTTCATGATTATTTTTTTTAAATCTGCCAAGCATCTATTTTATCCATAGATTGGCAGTTATAATTATGAATTATGCATTGAGGCATAAAAAGTTTATTTTGAAGTAGAAAGTTGATTTGATAAGCTAATTGAATGTTTCTTATTTTCATATTACAGTTCCCTGAGGCATTTTCATTTTAACAAAAAACATACCAGCAGAAACACATCCTCACATCCGCACTATTAAGCTGAGGGCAAGTTAGTTACTACACATGTTCACGAGAATATTTAATTCGATCTCTGAAATCAGTCACTCAGGGCATATCTAGTGAAGCAAGATACAGATTTGCATTGATGGGAAACAGAGAATACTGTTAGAGTGAATGTTCTTTTTCATTGAGAAATACCATTTTCTTGATCTCCACCCTCACTGCTAATGTTCCCAAAATGAGATCGCATTTCCTTTGTGCCTATTTCATTACTTATATATGTATAAGCTGTTTCTCTTCATGCAATATAAGCTCTCCATGGTCAGAGACTATTTCATTTTTTTTTCACTTCAAATCCTCAGATCCAAAGCATGCACAGTTCCTAGTGCACAGGATACCCTTGAAAAATAATTGTTAATTCTTGACTATAAAGAAGAAAAATAATAATTCAATTAATTACAATCTTAATAGCCAACATTCATATAGTAGTTTAAGATTTGCAAAGTTCAATAAAAATGGGAAAAGGACCCACATGTACAAAAATATTTATAGCAGCTTTTTCTATGGTGGCCAAGAACTGGAAATCAAAGGAATGCCCATCAATTGGAGAATGACTGAATAAGTTGTGATATATGAATGTAATGGAATACTATTGTGGTATAAATAATGACAAACAGAATGACTTCAGAAAAACCAGGAAAGACTTACATGAACTGATGCTGAGTGAAGTGAGCAGAACCAGGAGAACATTACACATAGTAACAGCCACAGTGCTGAAGTCTGTTTCTAATAGATTTAGCCCTTCACAGCAATGCAAAGACCTAAAACATTTCCAAAGGACTTGATGCAAAATGCCATCCACATCCAGAGAAAGAACTATAGAGTCAGAACGCAGAAACAGGCTATTTTCTCTTTTGTTATGTTTTGTTTTGGTCTTTCTCATAGTTTCTCCCATTCATTTAAATTCTTCTAGGCAACATGACTAATGTGAAAATATGTTTAATAAGAGGTATGTATAGAGTCCATATAAGAACGCATAACATATAAGATTGCATGCCATCTTGAGGAGGGTGGGGGAGAACATTTAAAACATATGGAAATGATTGTTGAAAACTGAAAACAAATAAAATAAAACTAGAAAAAGAATATAAGCATGAGGATAAAATGTAAATCTCAAAAAAAAAAAAGATTTGCAAAGTTCTTTCCATGTGATAATCATTCATCAAATTCTCACAACAAACCTAGGAGGTAGATTTGCAGATGAGAAAACTGAGGTAAACAGAGGTTAAGTGACTTGTCCAGGGCCACACAGCTAGTAATTGTGTGATGCTGGATTTGAACTTGGATCTTCCTGACTATGTCTAACATTGTAGACACAGTGCAATCTAGCTCCCTATTTTCGAAGCACCAATCAATTTGCCTTCACTGACAAGAGAAAATTTTATAAATGGCAAATCCTTTAAGGATTTATTATATTTGAAATTAAATAAAACCATTCTACTATGATACTAGTCAGTTACCTCCTGGAAATATATCATAGAATCACACCTCGTAATTGATCTCCTTGCTTCAAGGGTCTTCCTTTTCCTTCATTCTTTGCACAGGTGCCAATATAATCTTCTTTAGGTACAGATCTGAAAGAGTCATCCTCCACTTACAAATTTTCAGTCAATAATGCGTTACTGATCCTAGGATACTAGATCTTGGTAATTAAAGGGCTTCATGGTCTGACTCAAAATTACTTCTCTATATGTAGTTCACACATACCTTTCTCTCTCACACTCCAGGTTTCCAGTCAAATGGAACTACTTGTTGCTCCTCGTACATGAGCTTCTATCTCCCAGATCTGTACCTTTGAATAGGCTGTTTCCATCATGGCCCAGAACATCCTCTTTCCTCACCTCTGCCTATTGAAATCCTTAAGTCTTCAACATTCATTTAGCTGGCCACCTCCTATACAAAGTCTTCCCACATACATCTAGCTGTCAGTGCTTTCTCTCTGAAACAATTTTCCATTCACTAGCCAATAGATGTGTTCTGTCTCCCAGAAGAAAATATGTTCTTTCAGGGCAGAAACCAAACTTGGTTTTGTTTGACCTTTATAACCCCTGAAACTGGCCCAGTGTTTTGCACAATATTAGGTATGCAAACAAAGTTTGTTGGATTGAATAAATATAGTAGGATTTTTATCACAAAAGAAAAGCTGGAGAATATTTCAGAATCAGTTTTATTATTTAATTGCACCTGAGGTCATTAGACTTTAACTTTTTTTCTTTCTGCTACTTCAAATTTACTTATTTACATACAATCACCAGTTTAAGGATACTTAGTTGATATAGACTTGTTGGTATATTGATTTATTCATGAACATTGTAGTAGCTTCACATATTTTTAAATTTAATTAGGAGTTAATCAAGCAATGATAATACCTCTTTCTGTCTGTTCCTCTTTTCATATTCCTCCATTTTAAAAGGACAAGAGGAACTAGTATGAAAAAGAGAAATTGTTCAAATGTTCATTAATGACTGGCACTCCTGGGTGGCTCAGTGGATAAAACACTGTACCTGAAATCAGAAAGACATGAGTTCAAAAGACCTCAGATACTAGCTGTGTGACCTGGGAAAGTCATTTAACCTCTATTTGCCTCAGTTTCCTCATCTGTAAAATAAACTCGAGAAGGAAATGGCAGATCACTCCAGTGTCTTTACCAAGAAAACCCCAAATGAGATCACAAAGAGTTGGACATGACTGGAAATGACTGAACAAGAAAAACAAGTATTAATGACTAATAGACCACCCCAAGATTCAGATACCGTGATTAGAATTAACTCTCAGAGCATCTCTTAGAGGCACTAGTATTTTCAGTGTAGGGAGATTAACCTAGAAATGGATCTGCGGGAAAAGATTAATAAACACTGTACATCAAAATGAGAAAAGAGACTAGTATAACATGCAACAAATTTTAAATCAAAAGAAAAGATAGTGGGGACACAAAAAGGATCAGAGGGGAAAACAGCAAAACTAGAAACCAATGAGCCAAAAATAAATGATTATCTGACATGATGTTAGAAATCAACACGTTCTCTACTGCCCAAAGAAGAAAAAAACAACCCCTATTCTTGTCAATGGAAGAAGAGGAGGAAGAGGAAGAGGAGAAAGAGAAAGAGGAGGAGGAGGAGGAGGAGGGTTGGAGGAGGAGGAAGAGAAAGATCTAGGATTCTTCAATAAGTACACCAACTAATATTGATGGCACACTACAGTTTGCCTAGTACTTTTTTGTATACATTATCACATTTGAACTTCACATCAACCCTTTGGAGTATCTAATGAAATAAGTATCATCAGTGCCTCCATTTTTCAGCTGAGGAAACAGATTCAGAGAATATAAATGATTTGCTTATTGCCTCACACACACACACACGCACACACACACGCACATGCACACACACGCACACCTGTTACAGATCAGAGGCAGGATTCATAACCAGATCTTCCTGACTTTATCCTTAATGTCAAGGTCTTCATAATCATTACTAATAGCTTGAATGTATCTTGTACCATAGGCTTGCAAAATAACTTGCAAACATTGTCTCATTTTATCCTCCTAACTACATTGGGAGCCGGGTACTATGATCATTTCAATTGTAGAGATGAAGAAACTGACAGAGAGGTTCGGTGGTTTATCCAGGATCATGTAGCTATTAAGTATCTGAAGATGAATTTGGACTCAGGTATTCCTGAAGGTCATCACTGTGTCCAATACACCAAGATGAATTTTCCATATAAACAAGAGTAAATGGAACTAAGGTACTATAGAGTGGTTTAATTAAAGAAGATATTTGGAAATGACAATAGGGCTGGAGCATATTTCGGCTTTTTTTTCCCTGCAAGGATGATCTATTTCGGATGACTTTCCTATTATCTCCTGATTTCAAGATTGATGCCCATCTCTCCGCAATGAGCTAGGAATTCTCTTGTTCAGAACAAAGTCAGGCCAAATGATTTTCCTGAATTTTCCTAATCCTTACTGAGATTGATGCACGTCTCTCAACAACAACCTAGGAATGTTCCTACTTAGAAAGAGGCCATATTATTTGACCTTGGAGGGAGCTCTCCCAGACCTTCCTCCGGGATGGCCAGAGCCACCTTTCCCTTCTGCTTGCCAGCTCTGGATCACTCCTCCTCCTACTTCACATTTGGCAGAGTTGCAAAAAGCTCAGAGCTCCTGAGAAATTCTTCTGGCACTTTGGTTTTGGATAACGTCCAGAGCTGGATACGGAATGGCTCGTCTCCTTCAGTCACACTCTGCACCAAATAAGGGACTGACTGTTTGCAAGAGAACAGACAGAAGAGCACTCTCAAAGAAACGTGGCTAAAACACATGGCATGGGCACATAGTCTCAACATTCTGCACAGTTCCCGTGCTCTCTTCCCATAACAAGTGATGCATCAGAGTTCAGATTTCCATTGTTTTGACTACAGATAAAGTCACAGATATTCTCATTATAGATGGCAACACAAGACAATGTTGGAGCTTTTGGGGTAGAAGTTTAGTATTTTTTCTAAAATAATTCATCTGGATTACCCCAATGTGCTCATGACATCCTGCCTTATAGTATTACATATAAGTGTTTATATCATATCCTAGTCCTGCCTCCTTCTACTAATAGAATGTAAAGTAAGGACTGGGTCACTTTTTATCTTTGTGTTCTTATTGACTAGGGAAATAACATAGTGAAACTGAAATACCAGCTCTGTAGTAAAGGGCCTGAGTTCAAATCTCATTTCTGCTACTCACTACCTATAAAACCATGGGCAGGTTGATTAATTTCTCTCAGGGTCAGCTTTCTCATCTCTTAAAAAAGAAAGAGAGAAGATAAAATAATTGTCCTTTAAGGTGTCTCTTGTCTCCCTAAATCTGTGATCTTATAGTAACATAGTAGTATTATTATATTCATAGCATATACATATCAATATATTGATATAAATATATAATAATATTATTTTATAAATCAATTTAATCTCACAAATTTAATAATTCAATCTTATAATAATCTCATAAATCTCACTTCATAAATTCTTACTGAATCTGAATTTCTATTTAATTTTAGTCAGAATGTATTTCTGTTGATTAGGGTTATGGAAGCCAGTTCTCTTATTTCTGAAGTACTGGTTCACCACCATGGGCTTGTACAGAGTAAGTGCAATGTCTGGTGGACATTGTACCCCTTATTGCACTTTTACACATTCAAAGGAGATAGGTTGGAGCTCTTCAGCTAAATATCTCATTAATCAAATTACAATCCCATAGTAATAATGAAAGTCAGGTTGTTATGATTGATAAGAGGCAACTAGGTGGTAACATGGGCCTGAAGCCAGGAAGACTCATTCTTCCTATCTATGTGATCTTAGACAAGGTATTTAACCCATGTTTGCCTCTGTTTCCTCAATGGCAAAGAGAGACAATAATGAAATCTAACTCGAGCGTTATTGTGGGGATAAAACAAGATATTTGTAAAGCATTCAGTACATTACCCAGCACATAGTAGGTCCTTTATAAATACTAGTAATATTATTATTATGGAAGTGACTACCTGCAGGACAAAGTTGTAAACAGCTATTATCTTTGTAAAATCATTGCTTGGGGAAAATGAGAAACTTGCTAGATTAGAATATTATTTTTAAAAGAAATTGTGCCTCCAAGGGATGCCATAAATAGAGGATTTTCAAAGAGACTTTCAGTGCATGAAGTCCCTGCTAATGCAAGTGTATGAAAAGTATGAAAAGTTTTAACATTTACTTGGTTAAATCTATACACAGTGAATTGCTCTGTTCATTTATTTCAACATCTGTATTTTAGAGCACCATCAGTCTGACAACTTGGATATAAATAAGCTTCTGTGTATGATTCAGGAGATCAGAGCAACAAATCATTGAAACTCAAGACAGGGAGAGGGACCTCACCTGAAGCAGGAATCTCTTCTACAAGTTATCAGTCAGCCCCAGCTGGAAGACCTCCAAGGGGGAAGAATCCACTACCTCCCAAGGCAGCCTTTCCACTGTGGGATAGCATTTATTATTAGCAAGTCTGGTTTTGGTTTTGGTTTTTCCTAACACAGGGACCCTGAATCAGCCTCTCTGGAACTTCAAACTGTTGCTCTGATTTCTGCCCCCTGGGCAGAAATCTACTTCAAGCAGACGAAACCTTAACTTTCTTCTCTGTTCTGTAGTTGGAAAAGATTGTTCCCTAAGCTCATTACTGACCAACTTTGGGGGGGTATGTGTGTTGTTTTTATTATCATTTGCCTAAGTACTTTAGGACCAGAGGCACTGAAAAGAAATCTTGCCCAGTGTTAGACCACTTAAGTTTCAGGCCCAGACTACTGTGCTTCTGGATCTAAATATGGATAAGGACATGAAGGTCACCAGGAGTGATTCTTTTTTTACTTTCAGAAACCAATTGATTTTTTTTCCTTCATTTTCCATCAAGTACTCAAACTACATAGTTGTTGGTTTTGCTAAGAATAAATTATCTTAAACTGTAAACAATTGAATTTCTCATTGGGTTCCTTCATATCCTTAGTCAACCAACATGGGGCTGTGAACTGAATCACAAGGCTGCAAGTCAGCAGACATGAACTCAATACCCAGTTCTGTTGCTAGTTAACAATATGATATAGAAAAGGAACATAATCAACATCACCCATATTGACATCATGGACATACGTATAGTGGTGTGCAATTTACAAAGATGTCATTACAACAATAGTGTATGTCCTATTGCACCTCCTTATAGATGATAAAACTGAGGCTTGGAGTGATTAAATGACTAGTCTGTAGTCACTGAGTTAGTCAGTGGTATAGCAAGATTGTAAATTTCATAATTTAAAACTCAGTGCTCACTGTATCCCTAGTGCCTCTCATATAGTGTTTAATAAATATTTAATTATAAACACATATACATATATTTATACAGAACTTTCACTTCTGCAAAGTGCTTTGCATATGTTACATCACTTAATCTTTACAATAAACCTGTAAGGAGTGTTGTTAGTATTACCTCATTATAGATAAAGAAGCTGAGGTAAGGAGAAGTTAAATGATCTTGCTCAGGGTCACACAGCTTGTTGTTGTGTTTGTCCTTCCTTCTCAAAGAGGACCATGACATCAAGATGATGACATGACTTGCAGCTGACTTTGATTTGAGTGAGGGAGGGCTGCGCAGTCACCAACCTCACTTTCCTCTCCTGAGCCATCTGAGTCCAGTGGCCTGATATTCATCAGGATGACTGGAGATGGCCCAGGATGCACTGTGACATCCTGGCCCTTTCAGGATAAGATCTTATCACATTCTCACTTTGAATGAGATACACCCATACAATGAATAGGCATCTGCAAGTAGTTACTCAAGGGATGGTCCCTTGTAATTAAAAAAAAAAAAATCAATCTGGGAGGGGAAGACC